>CAHIKZ030005580.1:1740000-1870000 GCA_903632075.3 Acanthosepion pharaonis
CCTTTTGCGCTATTGCGCATATTCATCAGGTGGGTGATAAGAAATTGGCAGTTTTGACCAGTCAGATGAACCCCTGAATAAAATATAATAATCTGCCATGTTAGTATTGAGTAATTTGTCTTGCTCTTTCGTTTGTATAGTCTCCTTCATCAGTTATCCGACATATTTAAATTTATTGCTTTAACGTTATTTGTAATGGCTACCCATATTTGAATAGTCGTTTTGTTTATTTATTAAACAGTATATTTATTTATTTCGATAGATCGGCCTGCATATTCAAGAAAAGCACGTCATATTTAATGATGGTTTGTCCTAGGAGAATGCAAGTTCGAATTCTGCCGGATAATTCATACTTTTCTAATGGGATTTCTCAAGTATTCAAGGTATATTGGCATTAAAGCAGACATTAAAATGTCATCCATAAGACAAGAGATATGTAAGTAAAATATACATTAATACCGAAGTATAACGATAGGAAACGTCTAAACTTGTTTTAAACCTATGTCTGTGTTATCAAAATATCTGGTGTGCTCAACCAGTTTTCCCTGCAATACAAGGCGTGTGTTTTCCATTCTCACAGAGAATCGAAATTAAACACTAAACGTAGTTTAGCAAAGTGGCATTTAGTTTTGGGGCAGTTTTCAGAAATATTCTTTAGAATTTCAAAGAGATATTTCGTTTTTTTTTAAATAAATTTCGTGATATCGATTGCTGTCTGTACATTCTAAAGACATTTGGCTGAGTCATAAATAATTTCCGGTTTAATAATTAATGGTTTTTGTGATGCAAGTCTTACTAATTAGCCCATACCTTGCGGGAGAAAAAAGTTGATTCATAACTTTTCCAAGTGTATTAACCCGAAAATAATATAACGAACAAAACTGGACCTAGAATTCGGTTCTTAGATTTTGAAAAAATTCTACCCATTAAATCATCCGCACATATAAGCTTACAGCTCCTGGTATTGCAAAACGTTCATCCACCTAGTTAGTGAACAAGCTCGGCGCTTCTGAACTTCATTGATTAACTTCAGCGATATTACAGCCTGATACGGCTATTTAGTTTATCTTTGCTTTATCAACTTCATTCTTAAAAAAAAATAAAGTACAGTTATATTTTTTCAATTATATATACTGTTTTCATTTAACGACTATAGAGAACCCTTTCTGTTTGTCATCAGCATAGTTGACGCTAGAATCGTGGACAACAACTGACTTTGCCTTCTTGTCCTCCCGTTTTCAAGTGACTTGACGTGGAGTGACTACATCGAATTAATAACTGTATCTACTGAAAGAAATTTGAGTTGCTCTGTCATCCTGGA
This sequence comes from Acanthosepion pharaonis, assembly GCA_903632075.3. Classification (NCBI taxonomy): domain Eukaryota; kingdom Metazoa; phylum Mollusca; class Cephalopoda; order Sepiida; family Sepiidae; genus Acanthosepion; species Acanthosepion pharaonis. Next base: position 1,741,322 of record CAHIKZ030005580.1, read on the forward strand.
AAAAAAACTTTCTTGTTAGAATCTATCCCGCACATTTACAATCAAGCATTCGTCCGTGCATTGAATATAGCTGCCATATTTTATCTGCCATTCATCTCGTGGTATTCGACAAAATCCAAAGAAGGTTCTTTAATGTAACTTTGTCACCGACGGGGCGTGGCTTCCTTCTGTCTTTTGTACAAATATTTTCATGACAACTCGTCTGACAAGCTTATTTCCATCATGCCCCGACTACATGAATTTAAGCATGCTACTAGAGTGGCATCTAGATCCCACCTTTTTACTATTGAAATAATTAAATGCAACCACCACATCTACTCCAAAAATTTCTTTTACCGTACTGCTCGCTTTGCTTCTCTGATCAATACAGTCTTAAAAAATTTAAATGAAACGTCAATCACCATCATCTGGGATCTTGAATCCCGTTCATCTTTTGTCCTTCTCTCAATCGCACCTATTCAGTTCTTTCTTTCAATAACACTCTCTATAACTCCCTACATACTAGTGGAATTTCCACCTTGCTTGAGGTGAAATGATTGAAAATATTATATATATATATATATATATATATATATATATATATATATATATATATATATATATATAGTTGTATGGATGTAACCCTGGGTTTCACGCTTTTGCGATCCTCAGAGAAACAGGGCACGCACACAGATACACACACACACACACACACACACACACACATATATATATATATATATATATATATATATATATATATATATATATATATATATATATATATATGTGTGTGTGTGTGTGTGTGTGATGACTCCCAAATTGGACAAAACGGCCATTCAGTGCTCTCTGCATTCTGTTGCGGAATCTTCTAGTATCGATGAATTACTATGAATCATTATTCAAATCCACCCAAATTTCTATCACTTATATATCCTTATTTGACCCAGCTTCTAATACTCTGGAGGGAGCGGCTTGGGGAAAGAGGACGTCACTCTTACGGCAAAATCCGTTGGGCTATGTATACATTGATGAAATTTTCACCACTGAATTTAGTGATTAGCAAGCCTATATTGAGTCTCGTCTGTTTCTTCTTCGTCACAGTTTGTCCAGTGATATGACGCTTGCGTTGTATCGTAATAGTTCGGGTTCGATTCTTGTTAGTGGATGCGCACTCCTGATGAGTCCCAAATAAAACGAAACGGGCGTCCAGTGCATTCTGTTGATGATTCTTTTATAAATGATTATTCTAATCCCCCATAGTTTGTATCACTTTTATATTTTTTATATATATATATATATATATATATATATATATATATATATATATATATTATGAAATGGACAAAAACCGACAATTATTTTATAATAAACAGTATTAAACAATATTTACCGGTCACAGAAAATAGTCATCCTCCGACAGGATTCGAACCTGTAACTAAAACGGAATTTAGCTTGACGTGCCTTTACCGATTTGGCCACGAAGGAGCTTTCGGTTAGCAAGGTCGAATTTTGTTTAATACTGTTTATTATAAACAGAGCAATTACTTAAATATTTGTATCTATAAAAAGAATGTTAAACATAAAAATGCCTTTATATATATATATATATATATATATATATATATAGATAGATAGATAGATAGATAGATAGATAGATAACTATACTCGTTTCGAAAAACCCGCGAATTTTTGATTTGCCAATAATCAAATAAATCTCGAGGGAAAATAGGCTTTAAAAAAAAGAAAGAGCTAAAAACATGAAAGCATGTCGAAAAAAATCGCAAAGATACAGGTTTGAAGCTCAAAGAAAAAACCCGACACGAGTAAACAACTAACTAACAAAAGAGCTCAATACAACCGTAGAGCAGACGTAGATAAACCTAGTGAGGCAGACAACCTACCTAGGTTTCGGCCGACTTTCCTTGACGATCCGTTTAGGTGAAACCTAGGTAGGTTTGTCTGCCTCACTAGGTGTATCTATCTATCTATCTATATATATATATATATATATATATATATATATATATATATATATATATATATATATATATATATATTATTATCAATGAAATTACGCCACTTATCAGACAACTCTCGTATCAGAATTTGATGTGAAAGGCTCATCAGCGAATTCCTGAAAATCCCCCGCCATTAACAGTTTTTTTGCTGCGATATAAACATGTAATTATCCAAGAATATCACAAGGTATTTTTGTAGTATTCAGTCCTGTAATGCTACAATTTCTTCCTCAGCAGGTAATACGGCAAACCTGGAGATTAAATGTTACAATTTCTAATCTATGTATAAACAGTGCTTATATTTTATAAAAAGTAAGTGTATATACAATTATTTGAATCCGATGTGTCGACACTGCCAAATACAATTATTGAGTCATAAATAATTTTCCTTTTTATTTACCAACTTCATTATAAAAATTAAATTTCATTTAATTATATATTCATCATGACTTGCAAAACGTTTGAGAAAATTTTGAGTAATGTCTCGCCGGGTTTGACAAGCATCTGAGTTTTTTTTTTTCGAGAAACCATCCCCTATCACAATCATCTGAATAATCGGTTGATACGAGGCCAGGTCTACGCTGTTAGGCTAAAAATGAAGGGTGATTCTAGAACTGTGATATATTTAATGTGTTAATCTCAACTCTTCTTATTAGCAATTGCGTTGTTTCTTTCAATGTAAACAGACATCGAACTCTTCAAAAAACACATCGAACGTAACTGGTAGAGAATTCGCCTGTAAATGGACAAAATTCGACATCGTTGTGTTATCAAGTACTGACAAAAATTAGTTTATCCCTCAAAGACATTCATGCTGGCATGCTTGCTACATTAGTGGATGACGTGGGGAGTTGAATTTAGCGGAGCAAGGGAGAGTCTTGAAAATGGTCTAAGGTCTGCACATCATCACAGAGGAAAACATTTATCAAGATCTCCAAATACAAATAAAATAGCCAATGCTATCAGCCCATCCCGTAAGACATTTTAGAATATTCTGCACAATGAACTTCGCATGAGGAAGGTTACTGCTTCGTGGGTGACCTGACTTCTGACAGCTGGTCAAAAACCCAACAGTTTGGCCACATCACGGGAAAATTTGATATTGTTTGATGCAGACCCAGCTGGTTTCCTTGAATGCTTCCAAACCCAGGATAAGTGCTGAGGTCCTCACTGAGCCAGAAATAAAGAGACAATCCCTGCAGAGGAACTATATTAACCTCTGCAGGGATGTTGCTGACCTTAGTTTTTGGATATGACAAAGGCTTTATGCTTATAGTTTATCTTAGGAAAGGCCCACACCAAGAACATACACCAAGGAAAAATCTGATAAAAATGATCTTGTTTCATAAGAACAATGCTCCGTCACAAATGTCCTTGGTGTCAATGGCTGAATGTACGTGACTATGCCTTTGAACTGGTTGATCATCCTCCCATTTCTCCTGATTTGGCATCTCCTGATTATCATCTGTTCACCAACATGAAAAAAAACTTTCAGTATCACAGTGATGAGGACCTCATGTATGCTGCTGATTACGTTTTTGACTAATAGGATGGAAGCCTCTTCAGCAATGGTATCCAAACTATGTCACACTAATGGAAGACCGCGCAATTCTTCCATTGGTGATAAATCAACCTCATTTTATCATATTTTCCGAGAGTAAGTTGGTCAGAATATGCACTTTTCCGCCGACCTTCATATTTAATTTAATCAAATGTCAAGCTCAAGTCAAATTCAATTATTCTATCCCTCCAAAATATAAATTACAATTATATTTCATTCAATTTTATATTCAACATATACTGTAATGTCTTGTTGTCACTTAAAAATCTCCACCGGTTTTGATGTGTAAAAATCTTCAACAACAGCTTTCGCCATCAAAGCGCTTTGCGGTGAGCGAAAAACTTAATCTGTTTGTGTAATGTTAGGTGAATATAGTGGGTAGAGTAGAAAAGACCAATCGAGACTCAAATTGTTTTGCTGTATGATACCCTGTGTTGTCATGGAGTAAAAATTCTTTCTTACGTACAAAGAACACTTTTCAACGAATTAATTATAGACACGGTCCAGCTGCTGTAATTATACATTTAATCTTTTATTATCTTAAAAAGAGAAAGAATAAAGGGAGTTGGAATCCACAGTTCTTAGCATTTACTTTTTAATAAGTGCTCAATACAAGCGTAGAGCAAAATATAATCTTCTTAAAAGATTTTTATTGTAATAGAGTCCAATAAAAAGATTGTTTTATTGCAGTCTCTCATAATAAAAAATAATATTATATATATATATATATATATATATATATATATATATATATATATACATACATACATATATATATATATATATATATATATATATATATATATATGGGAATATATACTTAAATATGTTATAGTTACGAAAACTTACATAAATATTTCCTAAGCAGAACTTTTAAAAAGGATTATGAAAGCCGGGATGTTACGTACCCTGAATCAGTGATAAAAAAAAACTTCAAGATGAGGAATAAATTGATACTAAAGAGACTTAAAATACCTCAGTGTATGATCAGTTGAACAAATTAGTATCTGTGATAATCCAATTAAACATAGAATAGGCTGTGCTAGAAGTACTCTCGCCCAAAACACCGGAAGACAAAATCAAAAGGTACCTGCGGACTTTACTCATATGCTGAATGAGCCACGTTTCATACGTGAGCCAGACATAAATCCACGCTCGGTCTGAAATATTTGAACTGTCAGACACAGTGTCATATCAATTTTTAAGGTGGTTCCGGACAAAAAACACGAGTACGTAGGTATTTGAAAGGATCAATCTTCTCAGAGTCTTGTGGATTGGTTTTACTGAATGTAGCAATATGATTCAGCTGAGGTCTTGTTAAATAATATATATATATATATATATATATATATATATATATATATATATATATATATATATATATATATGGGTTAATTAGTAATACGAATTACTAAATCATTATTAAATGAAAAAAAACTCTTACAATATAAAATGTTTTTAAATAGGCTTTAAATATCCAGGAAGGGTTTGATAAACCATAGACAACGAATCAATCACTTAATCAATCATGTTGAACCCATATATAAGCGAGTAAACAACAAAAATATCGAATTATAATTCGTCCTGTGTGTGACGATAAAATACATACGGCAGCAAGGCATGTTTTTGAGGAGCAGATCAACCCTGATACGGGGTCGTAACATCTGTTAGGGTCCCAGCAATGGACAAATAGAAAACCCCCTAAACTGAGGTCAAAACACTATGAAAGTGTAGGAATACATTTCTATAGTGAAGGTCACAGCAATAAATTTTAATCGTCCAAAAAGTTACCAATAATACCTTTTTGTAAGGAAAAAATAAATATTGCCAGCAATACATCTGTATATGAAAAAAAACAAAAACATTATCAACAATACATTTTTTGTAAGGAAAAGAAAAAATATATTATCAGCAATACATTTTTTGTAAAAGAAATTACTAATACTCATAAGAAAATTAAACTTCCGCATTAAATGACCCATAAGGAGTTGATATGCCATTAAACAAACAGAACAAACAAAAACAGAATCCTAATTAAGATTAGTTTGTTAGTCTGTCGCAAGTTCTAATGATGATAACCATTCGTTGTATCTAAATTTAACCTATCATTTCGAAGAGTCATAAATGTTCTACCACATTTTGAATATTAATTAATTTCAATGAATTGGCTATTGTTAACTTTTAATTATTTCCAGAAGCGATGCTAAAAATTAAGGTAATTGCTGAACACAAATTAGCTAAATGGATTTCAGGCAAATCTTATTTTCGATCGAGAAAAAGTGTTCAGCAATATTTGAATTTTTTCCATATGTCGTAATATCCAATGACCTTCTGCTGCCCTGAACGTTTGGATTTCGCTAGCAATATTGCTACTACCGTGATAGTGAACGAATATTTCAGGCCGTTCTGCGTATAGAGTATCGATTGAAGAGATATGAGCCGAGATCATGATGACCATAGACGTGATCTGTCTGCCACAAGATTTAAAATCATTTGTAATCTGGTCAGCCTGAACAAATATTTTATATAACTAAAGGTTTCTAGTCTGCACAAATTGAAACATTGTTAGTTAATTTGTGGGTTTCAATCTAAGAATAACTGATAAAGTATACTCCGCCATAAGTTTATAGACAAATCATACACCTGTATGCTGTGATTTCTTCCTAACCAAAATACAGGCTGCGATATTTAAAATGTCGCCATTTTATACATTTAATTTCGCGCATGCGTGTTGTTTGTCTATGATTTTGTTGACTGCACAGTATAGTAAGATCATTTGTGCACCTTCTGTGAGAAAAAGAGTACCGTGATACATTTCATTCAAATCGCCTGAAATTTGGAAATGCCTTGCTATACTGCTAGGCATTCGAACCGGAAGATACAATACGAACATTTAAGAAAGTTTGGATGTAACTGAGGGCAGTGCAGATGGTTCAAAGTGTTGAGATGAGTCTAATGATGACTACGAAGGTGTTTAGAGCAATCACTAGTTATGGCGAAGTCATGCCTCCACTTATCTTCCCACAGGGCTACAGACACAACACAGCGGCTAGAGGTGTCTTGAAGAGGTACTGGGTAAAGAGTGTGGCTGCTGTGAGAGCCTATCACTGGCAAACATGTCACACAAAAAGGTGAATCCGTTCATGCTATTCAGACAATTTCTGCGACCACATCATCCCTTAGATCTGGCCAATTAACTCCCCGTACTTCAACCACTTGATTATTATGTGTGGGCCGCAGTTGAGCGAAACCAAACAAAACTCCTTATAAGACCAAAGATGAACTGAAGGCAAGGATTATTTCAGCATTCACCAACTTGAATAAGGAGACCTTCCAGAAGAGTTGAAGGAGATTCCGAAGTAGTCTAGAAGCCGTGTTTGAAGTCAATGACGATTTTATTGGATGTTTACTGTTGTGGATTCCGAGATGAAATCCGATCTCCAATGAATGACAAACGCAGGAATGAAATATAACAAATAAATGTATTTACTCAATAATACAATTGGTAATACGGTTAGTAGATCCAGAAACGCGGTTAGTAGCAGTAATAATATATATACAGTCTGATAAATTCTGTCCCGAAAGAGGACTTCCTTAGAGTCTACGTGCTTGTAACTGTGACTTCTACAAGCGGTTACCTCACACTATTACTCTACCTCCAACTCAATCACATCTCTGCCTCTGCCCTCTAATCTGACTGACTCTGGGTATTTAACGGCAGCAGTCCAAGTACACACTGGTCTTGTATGAAAAAGGGGTGGACCCCATAAGATTTACTCTTTAGCATTTCAATATATTTTAGTAAATATATCTGTTAAAATGAAATGTTGGTATTATTTCCATTTTTGCGTCATTTAGACGACAATATATCCATTGCAGCCGCTACATGCTAAACGATATGAATATCATTACCGGGATATCGTCTGTAGCCTGTTATATATTATGACCGCAACTCATCTAGATGTGTTGTGATAAAAAAATGTTCCAAAAATAACCACCTTAAAAATTGTCCCCGACTATAATCATTGGACACAAGAGATGGGAGTCTGAATGTGCAGGGTCTGCTGTTATGACGAAGTAAAAGCCTATGTAAGGAATTTGTTACATCATCAGCCATCTGATTTACGAAACTGGGATATATGCCCTTATTCGTCAGTGGAGCACTGTCATTGTAAGAGCTTGTGACTGTTGAGAAATAGGGATGTGCATCTGTGATGCATAGCTATATCTTGAGGCTCGATGTATTTGATAGGGGTCCTTATTTATTATATAGTAAGACAAATTGCATTATTTTTTGACAGACCCTCGTATCATCATATTGTTTGATAAACACAATTCAGCTAAATTAACTGAGAAAATTTGCAGATATAAGGATCTGAAAGTATAAATAACAAGGAAGGTGGTATTTCAATAAAATCGTTATTAGTTTAGTTGTAGAAGTACTTGAGTTGTATTCTTATGTTAAGAATCTCCTGGGGTGAATACATGAAAATAACATGCATCCTTTTTACGAAGTATTTCTCAAAAAACTCATTGGGTTAAGTCCTAAATTATTTCCATTTTTGTAATGAAGGAATAAGACATTAGAGCAGTTTGATTTTTACGGTTGTTTTAGAAAATCAACATTTTTTTCGGTGTTATATCTGGTGTTTGATGTGTGGTATGAGGGAGAAGTTTTCCCTGCAAGTTTGGACTCGGCAGTCGGACAAAAGACACAAAAATACTCCTACATCAAGAGGAGTAGCAGGAGGAGAAGTAGCCTTTATGAAAATGGTTAGTCAATGGATGGCAGTTATCAGTTATCTCCTGTTAATTCCCCTCTCCAAGTTCTCCACTGCCTTAACCGAATATTGAACTCACACTTTTTGGGTCCTGTCACTGGACATCCATTAAATATGGCACGTGGAACTAGAACAGTCTACCCCAGTGAGCGAAATAAAGGGTTCAGATCGACATTCCAACCAACTGAAGAAGCGTACAACAGCCGAAACGTTGTAATAAATATGGCGACAAAGATGAAGGCAATAGTCCGAATAATGTAAATAGTGTATATAATACCTCATCTCAGAAATATAGACAGATACTAAACATGTTTATCTTTCCTACTTTCTTTCTTTCTTTCTTCATTCGTTTTCCTTATTCATTTTCCTCTTTTTTCTCTCACGATGTTTTAATTTTCTTTTTTTTTCTTTTCGTCTTTCTTCCCTCACTTGTTTCTCAATCTCTTTTACATCTCTCTCTCTCTCTCTTTATTTTAAATTTTTATTTTCATTTGTTTGTTTCTTGTCTTTCTTCTATCTCTGTTTATTCATTGCTCTTTCTTTCTTTCTTTCTTTCTTTCTTTCTTTCTTTCTTTTTCTCACTGCAATCGTATACTGAATTCCCCCACACACACTTTTCACGCGATGACTAGTCCATTATTGATTAGGTATTGCAGGAAACGTTAGACACATTTATCTTCCCTTATTTACTTATTTCCTTCTCGCCAAATCCTCGTCTGGCAGAAATTTCTCTTAACCCTTTGAGCCCTGTGTTTCTGAACAGTGTTAACCCTTCTGCGTGAGCTCCTGATTTACAATTTGCAAATAATATATGTAATATAATATAATATGTAATATAATATGTAATATAATATGTAATATTTCGCAGAAGATATAAAAACATTTGCAGGTGTTTACCCATCGTTCAACCGGTGGCTGCGTATGAAGTCACTTTTCTCTACCACCGGTAAAACAGTGTTCAGGGCTCACTGGGTTAATAATAATTTTAAAATAATTCAGCACTGTGATTTTATTCTATTTTTTTCTTGGTTACTGGATTTTTTACCATTGTTTTGTTGTGTTTCCGTCATTCGATATTGTATGTCTGAATAATGACGATTTTATCGCGGTCGCCATGTTCTTATCAGCTTAAATCTAATTTTCCATTTCTCCACTTCCATCTTCTCTTTTTTTCTTTCTTTCATTCATTTTCTCACTAAAACCAAGTACTGTTATTTACCCTCTTTCCACGCGTTAAAAATTTTAAGATATGTTCGTACCATTATAAAAGGAGTTTCTTGAAGCAAAATGTTGCTTCCTAATTTTCTGTTTCGTTCGTTATGTTACCGAAGTATGGTTTGTTTTGTTTTACGGTATATCAACCTCAATGGGTTATTTAATGCCGACAAGTTTTTTGTTGCTGGTAATATTTTATTTTTAAAAATGTATAGCTGGTAATATCTTTTTCATAAATGTACAGCAGGTAATATTTTTTTCAAAAATGTATTGCTGGTAATATTTTTTCTCAAAAATTGTATTGCTGGTAATATTTTTTCAAAGAATGTATTGCTGGTAATATTTTTTCAAAGAATATATTGCTGGTAATATTTTTTGAAAAAAAATGTATACCAGGTAATATTTTTTGGCAAAAATCAGTAGCTGGTAATATGTTTTTCAAAAATGTATAGCTACTAATATTTCTTTTCAAAAATGTTAATATTTTAATGTATTGCTGGTAATAAATTTTCTTCAAAAATTTATTGCTGGTAATGATTTTTTTACAAAGTATTACTCGTATTAAAACCTAATTTTACACTTTCATAACGCTCTGATCCCACCCCGGGTTTCACCATTTTCCTATAGCTGGGACCCTAATAGGTGCTACCACCCGGGTTAGGGTGGATCTGGGAACACCAGCAATTAAGAAGTGGTTCCACGCTCCTCAAAACCTCCTGAGTAGAGGCCCTACTGTTGGACGTAGTTTATCGTCTTACCCAGGACGTTGAAGTATGTATTTTAGTTTTCTGGAATGTGCTTTGAGAGAGGACAGTAAATGTGACACCAAGATCTAAACATTCGACTAGCTAATAACATTTCCCAAAACTAAACAGAGTGCTTAGAAACGGAAAACTTTATTTACAAATAAACTGAATATTTCTGGATTGCTATATGGTGTTCAACTTCTTCTATATCAGTGAATGTTGAACAATTTCTGCCGACGGCTAGGAGGAAAACTAGACGCAGCAGAAATGTGTTTCTACAGAATGATGCTAAAAATTCCGTGGACGGAACGAATAAAGAAGAAAGTCTTAAAGAAAATGGCAGCAGAAAGAAAATTTATACTTAAAATAAGAAAAGGACAGCGGATATTCCTCGGACACATAATGAGGAAGTAGGTCTTTGAAAACTTCACCGTCACGGGATATATTGAGTGCATGAGAATAGGGGAAGGCAGCGAATCATTTAGCTGACGAGTTATGCGAAAGGTTTGCAGAACTAAGAGCTGGAGAATTGGCAAATGAAGAAAACTGCTTAGGGCTACAATGTATACGACATGGTGGAGAGCCATGATCGTCTATAAACTGAAGAGATGCTGTACATAGAAGGAGAATTGTAAGAATTTGGGTTGAATTTTATCTTGTTTGACTAACTAACTACTAGAGGCAATCTAATAATGTGCAACAATTTTCCCAGTAAGCATTTGTAGCCGCCATGTTTTTTTTAACTTTTTTGCTTGATTCTACTGCATTAGTGGAATCTCTTTATTAAATGTTGAAATTCTACAAATATTCTTATTAGCGTAGACGAGAGCAGGTGTTAGCAAACATCTTTTTTTTCTTTTTTGGAAAGAAAATTCTCTCTAACAAAAAAAAAAAAAAAAAAGAAGTGAAATTTATTGTAATGATCACCAGCTCAGCGTTAAACTACATTTCCACAAAATTTCTTGACTATAAAATTGATGGCTTCAGGGGCCTCGTTGTGGCTTTTTCCACTGTCCATTATTTTCGCCTGCAATCCGTTGATGAGACGGTGACGCCAGATGGTGGGCAAACAGACCGGAAGGTAAGAAACGGTAATAATTACAGGGAAAATTGGATTGGTTGCTTGACACTTCAACGATCGTTCAACAGGCATCTTATCCTCGTTTCTTTAGGCTTGACTGCTTCTGCTGCAGCCTCAAAATCACTTTCTTTAAAGAATTCCAATGAAAGTCACTGCCTCGATTTTTAAAAATCTCGTCTGCTGTTCAATTTTGTATCCTAAAATGTATGAATGCCATTTTGTCTACCTTTTCTTCGGATGAATTCATATAAATATGTTTTTTCTTTATCGTTGGCCGTCATTCTAATCGTTTTTTGTTTCTTTTATAGGAATGTTCACACAATAGAAGGAAAATAGCTACTTAAAGTAGGAGGTTATTGTGTGAGGTTCTATGAGCGAAAGATAAAGCAATAAGTGCACGCCATGAGGTCATGTCGGAAAGATAATGGTTAAACCTAGACTTGAAGATATCAATACTGTAGCGATTAGAACACCATGCTGGGAGTTTCTTCTACAAAGCATCAGTTCTTGAGAATACGCTCTCTGTGTGGAACTTCCTCCTTACGAATGGAATACGAAAGAAATGAGGGTGATTCATCCTTGCGTAGGTGTTACAGCGGTTCATAGCGGCAAATATCAGGGTTGGTAGGTCTAGGGAATGTATCTCTTCAGAACAACTGCTATAGAACTAGCGATAGCGTAACGAAAGGCTTGTGACTTTTCGTCAGTAGGAAAGGTGTTGTAAGGTAGAAGATAATTCATCACCCACAAAGCCGCTTTTGACTGCTGCTAAGACAATGGCCTACTGTGTAGATCCAGTCGAGAGACGACATTAATACTCCATTTTTAGTCTAATCTTGCTCTTGTCGAAATAAAATTGGTGATTTATTCATTTTAATCTTGTCTATTGTTGTTTAAATTTTGCATTCTTTTAGGTTAATTTCATGTTTTATACGGTTTCTTCTTCTCCAGCAATACATTTATTGCATTTTTATGAAGATTGTATTTTTTTTCATTATGTTTTAGTTCCAGTCCATTTTCTCTTTCATTATACTGTTTTTTTCCCTTTTACTTTTTCAGTTTCTTTCCTTCTTAAATCATTCGCTTTGAGCATCATTGCCATCTTTTTCCATCTTTACTTTCTATTACTGAGTCATTCACTATATTTCTTTCTTCCATGCATTTTCTTTCTTTCTTTCTTTCTTTCTTTCTTTCTTGCTTTCTTGCTTTCCTGCTTTCTTTCTTTCTTGCTTTCCTGCTTTCTTTCTTTCTTGCTTTCGTGCTTTCTTTCTTTCTTTCTTTCTTTCTTTCTTGCTTTCGTGCTTTCGTGATTTCTTTCTTTCTTTCTTGCTTTCGTGCTTTCTTTCTTTCTTGCTTTCGTGCTTTCGTGCTTTCTTTCTTGCTTGCTTTCGTGCTTTCGTGCTTTCTTTCTTGCTTGCTTTCGTGCTTTCTTTCTTGCTTGCTTTCGTGCTTTCTTTCTTTCTTTCTTTCTTTCTTTCTTTCTTTCTTTCTTGCTTGCTTTCGTGCTTTCTTTCTTTCTTTCTTTCTTTCGTGCTTTCTTTCTTTCTTTCTTTCTTGCTTGCTTTCGTGCTTGCTTTCTTGCTTGCTTTCTTTCGTGCTTTCTTTCGTGATTTCTTTCTTTCTTTCTTGCTTTCGTGCTTTCTTTCTTTCTTTCTTTCTTTCTTTCTTGCTTTCGTGCTTTCTTTCTTGCTCGCTTTCGTGCTTTCTTTCTTGCTTTTGTGCTTTCTTTTGTGCTTTCATTTTATTCTTTTTTCTATATTTCTTTATTTCCGTTATTCCTTCAATGACTTGCTTTCTATCCCTTTTTACCTTTCTATTTGATTCGTACTTTTTTCATTTCTTTCGTTTTCTTTATCGCTCACCTCATTTTTTTTTCTTTTCTAACCCAGAAAGATTTACTGAATGAGGAATAACCAAAACGGAGATTGGAAATGAAAGGAAAATCTTTATGACATCAACAAAATACAATACTCGACAGCGGCGTGAATTAGGTAAACCACTGCTAGTGGTGGACTATTTGGACAGCATATTAGCCTCACTTACGATACGTATTTATCTGGATTGGAACATACCCATTAGTGTTCATAGGTACGGTATATCACACTCTCTTTCATTCTCTGTTTCTTTCTTTATGTCTTTCTTTTTTTCTCTCTTTGCATTTCTGTCTTTGTTTTCCTTTCCTATCACACCTCTTAGGACATTCTCTTTCTTTCTTTCTTTCTTTCTTTCTTTCTTTCTTTCGCAGTAACATTCCTCTCCTTCTTTCTATCATTTCTCTAATTTGTTTCCTTCTTTCTTTTTTCGGTCTTTTTCCCCTATTTGATTTATTTATTTCTGTCTCTTTTTTACCTTTCCATTTCCTTTGTATCTTTTTTTATTTCTTTCTTTTTATCCATCGCCCACCTCATTTCTTTCTTTCTTTTTTCTTTATTTCGTTCTTTCTTTCTTTCGCTCAATCTTATAAATTCTTTTTTTCTTTCCCTTTTCTCTATCTTTCTACGTCTTTCGTATCTTTTTCTTTCCTTCATTTTCTCTGTTTTTCCCTTAATAACTTTCTTTCTTTCTTTCTTTCTTTCTTTCTTTCTTTCTTTCTTGCTTTCTCCTCTGGTGGGAGAACTATGGCCACATCCTTTTTAACTTTCATTCTGAACAGATACTTTGTAACTTTTTTCACGCCTCTGAATCTCTTCAGACTTCTGAAAATGTTGTGTCGTTAATCTGTTGCTCTAAATTCAGGTTATTTCGCAAGCGGCATAAATCTCAAATTCCCAAGGGATTTTCTAAGAGACACTTCCCTATTCTTTTTCTCTTACTATCATCACATGTAGTGGCCTCCCACATTCAATACTGCAATCAATCACCAAACCCAAATTATCCGTTTCTTGAGCCAATCAACACTCTTTTCCTTGGATCCATTAATATTTTGGAATTGGTCACTTCTCTTGAGTCTTTTTAGAAGTTTCCTTACCAGATGCATTTATGCTGGAGAAACTTCACCCAACCATTTCTATATGTTGTATCCAGATGTCCCTCGAAAAATTTATCATTATATATATATATATATATATATATATATATATATATATATATAAAAGAAAGAACTGTAAGATATGTAATCCGGTGTTCTTATTGATATTTTTTTTACAAAATTGTGCATTTACAGAGCATTAACTGATTTAAAATATTTTCAATCAGTTAATATATATATATATATATTATAACTTAAACTTTATTTTAGCGGATACCCATATTTGAGCAGACGTTCCGTTCTTTTAATAAACAGTATATTTATTTAATTTCTACTATCCTGAATATTCGAGAAATCTTTTGTTGTATCCTTAAAGAGGCTACAGACAAATGGGGTACTCGAGTGAAGGAACAGCAATACGCGCTTAGATGAAAGAAAGATAGGTTTATTGTACTACTGAATACACTACTGAAAGACGGAGAATCGGGTAGCAGGCGAATAAATCCCGAAGCAAAGACCCAGTTATATCCTGTGCTCTCTCTATATATCTACTGATATAGTCAGTCCACATAGACAATAGAGTGTGGGACAATCCATTATACCCACCCCCACTGCCGAGCTAGTTTCCTCATGAATTTTTGCTCAATACATCTTTTTGGTGGGGTCAGGACATAACTGTTTGACTTTTTTCCTCTTCCTACTTCTTTTCCTTTTGACCATCTTATTAAAGAAAAATTTTCGCTCTCAGACAGGATTCGAAACCGTCGTTAGATCCGACGTGCTTTAGAACGACTCGGCAACGAAGTGTGTCGTTGGTCAAGGAGGGAAATAGGTTGAAATTCTGCCATAGATGCGACGTGTTGGCCTTTTCTTTTTTTATTATTAAGTTTATCAGCTTTGTACTTTTTACTAGTATGTTTCTGGTGGAACCTGGTAAGTTTGGGTGTGTATTTAAATGGATTCTAATAGAGCTGTGGTCAGATAGGTGTAACGTAAGGCGTCTGGATAGTCATGTAGTTGTGTGACCGATGTAATTATTTACAAATTCGGTTTGATCAGGAACACAGTCCCTTAGGGGGAATTTGAACTCACAGGTAATTTTCGTTCGTTGTAATTTTGATTCGGCTGGAGTGAAAAGCCAACACTTAATAATATTAACTACAAACATCTC
This sequence comes from Acanthosepion pharaonis, assembly GCA_903632075.3. Taxonomy (NCBI): domain Eukaryota; kingdom Metazoa; phylum Mollusca; class Cephalopoda; order Sepiida; family Sepiidae; genus Acanthosepion; species Acanthosepion pharaonis. The sequence continues at coordinate 1,756,845 of CAHIKZ030005580.1, forward strand.
CACGATGAATCTGTGTTCGGAAATAAAACATCTCTATAACATTAAAAACCTACACACAACCCACACAATTAAATTGAAAAAATAAAATTATCCTTGATAATGGCTAAAAGTATAGCCGAAAGAGCTCGGAATTATAGAATATTTGGACAGTTTCTACACATTTTGTCTCCCAAAAAACACTTGTTCGAACACAAGAAAAATTAAATAAAAGCTTAATCGTAATACGTTGTCTGTAGTCTTTATTGAAACATGCATATATATATATATATATATATATATATATATATATATATATATATAGAGAGAGAGAGAGAGAGAGAGATGTGTGTGTGTGTGTGCATGCGTTCATGCGTGCATGCGTGTGAATTATATGCATATATATTTTGTTTTTCCTCTACAAGTTTAAATATTAGAGAAATCTTGTTAGATAAAGAATATAGGAAAAACCGTTATTAGATCTAACGTGCTTTGATTATCCGCTATAGAGTGCGTCGATTATCATATATATATATATATATATATATATATATATATATATGTGTGTGTGTGTGTGTGTGTGTGTGTGTGTGCGTATATATATATATATATATATATATATATATATATATATATATATATATATTTGATGATATAAGTAGATAGATATAGAGATAATCATCAATAAACTGCAGCATAAAACACCTTAATGGTATATAAAATGACTGTTATTCTAATAATTCCTTTACTGCATTGCGAGATAAAAGAACTGAACTATCATTAGAATTTCCTCTTGGCAATAAAATAGATTGTACTGCCATTCATGTCCATTTATGCTAATAGTACACCGCAATCAGTGATTATTTTCATTCACAGCAGAGATTATACAAAAATAAGCTCAAGAACGTTTCGGACATTGATAATCGCAAAAAGAAAAAAAAAATGTCTTGTTTGCATTTGTTATTTATGATATTTAACGTCTGTTGCGTTCTGTGGGGTCTTTGAATCTCCATGATATTACATAAAACGGCATCAACGAAAGGGACAGTTTCTCTTTCTCATTCGTTTTATTAGGATAGAGTGGCTTTGGCTTGGATTATAAAAAGAAGTAGGAGGAGTGACGTCACAGGAACGCATGTCTCAGGTTGGCGTGTCACCCTGCAGGTATTCTAAGCCGGTCGCTAACCTGTGGGAGGTATATCGGCGATTCAGATTTCTTGAAGACCTTTGTTGAATTCGCACCGTTTTGCACTTATATTCAAAACCAACACAAAGGTAATCGTTCAATCTCAGAAGGAATAGTCCACGAGGCATTCCGGCTACTCGCTGAGCATAGCATTCTGTAACATGTGCCTGTTACGAAGGAAACGCCGATATATGAGGTAAGAGATCGATCTAAATCGTGTCTTGGTGACATTGTTTAAGGTCCGATAGGTTTGACAATAATCGTATCGGTCATGAGTTAGGGGGTTGTTGGTCCAAGTGCATAAGCAGTAGTCAGTTGTTCTTCGCCCATCAGGAAGATATGGTTGACAAAATAACAATGCACAATTTATCCTTCACGTTCCCATAATTTACGGTATATCAACACCTTGGTGGCTATTTCAATCCAAAATATACTCCGGGTTATAGAATGCACAGCATTTGCAGTACTCGAGCGTACTAAATGCTAATTGGCCTCGATATTGCTTAACACCGGTGAACGGGGAAGCATCCCTTTGGGTGTCAGTTCGAAAAGGTAAAAGTTAACAGGTGCACTTTATAGGAATAAGTCTGGAAGATAACGGGCAACCCAAGACATGAACAGATTAAGATGATAGTGAACGGAGAAGCATTCTCTTGGGATTCGGATCCTAAAAGTAAGAGGTAAGAAAATATATAAGAAAGATAAGGGTTACCCTAAGACTTGAACAGGTTAAGGTGGTAGTGATCGGGTAAGCATTCTCTTGGGAGACGGATTCAAAAAGTGAGAGTCAAGAGGCACACCCAGTGAGGATATGTGTTGTATATGATTGTTAACACAAGACTTAAACGGGTTAAGATTGTAGTAATCAGGCAAGCATTCTCTTGGGAGTCGGTTCGAAATGTAAGTGTTAAGAGACACAGTTTATAAGGAAAGTGGGGAAAACAATAGTTAACCCTAGAATTGAAAAGTTTAAGATTGTTCTGATTCGGGAATCATCCTCTTGGGAGACGGACCCAAAACATGAGAGTGAATGAGGATATGTCGTGAAGATGATTGTTCACACTAGACTTAAACGGGTTAAGATTATAGTGATCGGGGAAGCATTCTATTGGAAGTCGGTTAAGTGTTAAGAAGCACAGTTCACGAGGAAAATGGTGAAGACAACGGTTAACCCTAAACTTGATCAGGTTAAGATTTTAATGAATGGGGAAGAATCCTCTTGGAAGTCTCTTCCAAAAAGCAGCAGTTGGCGAGTAGGTGCTGCTAAAATGGAACTTACACTACACCAAAGGAATACGAATGAACTGAGTGGTGGGGGATTTGCTGCAATGTGTGTGACAAGGCTGGTTTTAGTATCTTAGGTCTTTAGGAAACTAAAGACTTTATTTCCTCTGAAGACTTTACGTGAAGACATTAGCAAGAGGCTTCCAAACTTCCTTCTGTGAGTAAGAGATCATAAGCTGTAAAATAATTCCTCACCTACAAGGCAGTATATTTTGTATATCTTTAATTGTAAATGAAAAAAATAAGGCTGTTGGAGTTTTTTTTAAAATGTTTATGTATAGTTTATCTTTGGCTAAGTAATGAGAGATGGAGATTCATATTGATCTTAAACACAATCTTATCATTATTTCAAATTTTATCTTGTTTCAGTGGTGAGAATAAACGAATAAATTCATGGGCTCATTTTTATTGAAGCTGTTCTGTAAATAATTATATATATATATATATATATATATATATATATATATATATATGAAAACGATATAAAAATTCTGACGATATATTTCTCTCAAAAATACGAAATAACATATATATATATAATGTTATTTCGTATTTTTAAGAGAAATGTATCGTCAGGATTTTTATATCGTTTTCATGTATATATATATAATTATTTACATAATTTATATATATATATATATATATATATATATATATATATATATATATATATAATATAATTTATATATATATATAATTTATATATATATATATATATATATATATATATATATATATATATATATATATATATATATTTGCATGCGCGTTATTTTATTTGGGTTTTGCCAACTGCACAGTACTGTGGGAAACCGACGGTGAGATAAACAGCACCTGCTATACTGCTTGGCAATCGCGCTTCAACCTCCTTTGCAAACATTTCAGAGTGTTTGGTTGTAAATCAGCGAAGAGTGCAGATGATTCGGATGAATCTTATGGTGATTACGAATGTACGGCAGCTCGAAAAACTAACTCTGGTCGTTCGGATAAGAAAAGAACCCCTGAATTAGTTGGTGAGCGCCGGAGACACAACACACCTACATCAAGTGTCTTGAAGAGGTCGTGCTACCCTGGATAAAGAGGGTGGCTGATGGACGACCCTATGTCTGGCAACAGGACTCTACACTATTCCACACCCAGTTATGGCTCTCCGACAATTTCTGCGAACGCACCACCCCTTACATCTTGGCACCTAAATCCCCAGACGGCGATCCTTTCATTATCATCTTTGGAGCGCTGTTGAGCGGGAGACCAACAAAACTCCTTGTAACACCAAAGATGAACTGAAAGCAAGGAATATGGTAGCATTCACCAAAATATTAAGGATGCAGTCTAGAAGAGATGCAGGAGATTTAGAAGTCGTCTGGAAGCCCTAGTTGAAACTAGTGGCGATTTCATTGAATAAATTTACTCTTTAGTATTTCAAAATATATTTGTGTGATATTGGTAAATATATCTGTTAAAATGTGATGTCAGTTATTTTCACTTTCAGTCGACCCAGTACTTTCTGAGCGACTGTTCGGTTAAACCCCTCTTCCTACGGACGGGAGGAACCCGAAGGAGGCTACACCGAAGGGCGGAGTCTCCTTCGGGGAGGTAGACCGGCCCTGAACCCGTTTATACGGGTTCAATAGGCATATTTTTGGCCGAGCCCACGGGCTCGGAATGCCCACGTTAAAAAGGCCTTGTGCCACATGACACCCTCGTGGGTGGGGGGTGACTCAATATCGTCAGTCAGTCGTTCACTTCTGAACCGACTGTTCGGTTAAACTCTCTTCCTACGGACGGGAGGAACCCGAAGGAGGCTACACCGAAGGGCGGAGTCTCCTTCGGGGAGGTAGACCGGCCCTGAACCCGTTTATACGGGTTCAATGGGCATATTTTTGGCCGAGCCCACGGGCTCGGAATGCTCACGTTAAAAAGGCCTTGTGCCACATGACACCCTCGTGTGTGTGGGGGGGGGTGACTGAATATCGTCAGTTATTTTCACTTTTGCGTCATTTATCCATCGCTCCCTTTCTATAATATTTTACTTTTTTCAAGAGAAATAAAATGCCAGGATGTTATAATGTTTTCATGAATATATCAGATATAAAACTTGTTCTTAATTGTTTGGAGTAATTATTTATCAAATTCTTTTAACATCTACCTCATCAGCAGTAGCAACTTCACAAATAGACTACTTTAATCCTCGGGTGGATCTGAGAGAAGAAAAAAAACAGACAACATCTTCCAGTCTGATCGTCATCCTCACGGTTATTTCATTCGGCTTCCAGATAGTGTGGTTCGCCTTCGGTCGGTACTCTAAAAAACTCTCTTCAGGTGTTGAATTGACAATTGACCTTCACTCAGACCGGTTGTCCACCAAGACTATGTGACCCAGTCTATACTGCTATTAACCTATATTTTGGATGGGAGTGGGAAGGAGAGATGAATTCATACCTTCTGCAATGCTATAGTACGTAAGTCAATGGTAATGAATACGTCTGGGGTTCGAAATCAGTTCTTTCTTTATAGGCGCGGACATATTAATTATCAAAATTGTTTTATAAGCGCTGGTCACTTAACTATAAAATCTTATAGATATGTTTCTATCAAAATTGTTTTATAATTTTGGATAACTTATTTATCAATTTTTTTTTTGTTTTGTCAGACTGATCAATAGATATATTGTATTGGTGGAAGAACATTTTTCTAAGAATTGTTTTATAGGTTTACAAAACATATCTATCAGTCATTTTTTATATGTCCTCTTTAGTCAATTATTTTATATGTTCCATTTAGTCTGTTCTATTATTGGGGAGAGGTTTTATATTAAACACAGTTTTGGGTTAGAAAGCAGTTACAAGTTACAAAACCCCATCTACACCCAGCCAAATATAATGCCTTGTATTCATTTTGATCTTGTCAGTATGGCCAAGAGCTGGAGATCTTGTAGTCTGGGCAGCGCACGCCCTCCATATACCATAGCCAAAGTCTGACCCCTGGAGTGGTCATTCAAGTTTCACCACCAAATGACTGAATTGTGAGTAAACAGGGTCTTAACTTATCTAATTAATTAATTATCTCGCGAGATAAATGAATGTATGCTATTATTATTATTATATTTACATTTTTTTCGCATGTTTATCATTTTCAACAAGAGATAATACATCTTGAATCAAGTCGAACGTCAGAGGTATATTATATTTATGTTTTTTTTTCTAATGTAGGCTTTTAAGAACCATCGTAAAGACCCCAATCCCCAAATATATTATTATTATTGTTGTTGTTTTTGTTGCTGTTGTTGTTGTAACCTAGGAAAGGTTACTGAATAGAATAATCATACGAAGGTTGGTAATGAACGATAATCACGGACAACAGATAAGATTCACCAGTGAATTCCACAATGAATCTCCAACGGTCAGATTTTGTACAAAGCCGTGTACTGTGGGGTGTCCGAGACCGTAGGCTCGGCCAAAATTTCCCCGTATACACCGTATAAAACGGGGCCGGGTAGCTGTTTCCCAAGACGAGACTCTGCCCTTCGACATAGCCTCGTCTAGGGATCCTCTCTGTCCGGAGTCATAGATTTTGACTATACAGCTAGATACAAATCTTCAACTGCAGGATATCTACCAACCGCCCCACGCGGTCTGATTTGGCACAAGGCCGAATTTAATGTGCGGTTTCCGAGACCGTAGACTCGGCCAAAAAATTCTCGCAGCTGTTTTACGAGACGTGTCTCTGCCCTACGACATAGACATGTCTGGGGATCCTCTCTGCCTAGAGGCAGAGACTTTGACCAGCACAGCTGGAGACGAATCTCCAAATGCAGGCCAACAGATAGTATTTGCTTACTGCACTTATGTGAATGGAGACATACTAATTATCGTCCGTAGGTATGCTACAACAACAACAACAATTATTATTATTATAATTTTTTTTTTCTTTGATTTCTGGCGTTTACACATTTCTTTCCGGGTCCCGCCCAGGGACCTAAGGTTAGAAATGGCGTCATGACACTTTCCACTGACAAAAAAAAAAAATAAAAAAAATAAATAAATTACATAGATAAAGCCCTTCGTAAGGTGTAGGCTGTACTTGTCAGAACAATTTTTTGTATCTCCTTGAGGCATGCACTTCCAGGAATCCCTTCAATTAGTCTATTGCAATCTTTTCCAACCAGTCGTAGGGCTCCAACTACAACAGGGATTGTTGATGTTCCCATATGCCACATTTTCGAGATTTCTATTTCAAGGTCCTTGTATTTTGACAACTTTTTGAATATCTTCAAAGACACATTGCAGTCAGCAGGGACTGCCATATCAATAAGGAGGCACCGTTTTTGTCTGTGGTCTTTAATAACAATATCTGGCCGATTGGCATTGATTGTTCTGTCAGTGTGTATTGTGTAGTCCCATACAATTGTAACAGGTCCTATCTCCGTAACCGGGTCTGGGTGGTGTTCATACCAATTTCTTTCAGTTTCCTTCCCGTAGAAGTTGCAGATTTTCCAGTGCAGATATTGGCCCACTCTGTCATGTCGGGTTTTATATTCAGTGGGTGCCAACACCGTGCAACCTGATACAAGATTATTATTATTATTAATATTATTATTATTATTATTTCCTTTGTTTTCTGTTGTGTATTTATTTTCTTCTGGGTCCCAACAAGCAACCTAAAGTCAGAAATAGCGTCATGATATTTTTACTGGACAATTTTAATAGGTGTTTTCTTGTTATTGTTGTTGTTGTTGTTGTTCTTCTTCTTCTTCTTCTTCTTCTTCTTCTTCTTTTATGTGCTGTCTCATAGCTCTCCTGTTCTTTGTAGCTCTTAATAATTATTTTCTTTTTGTTATCTCTCCTGAGCCTTATTCCGCCATACTTTTACTCAAGCTCACTAAATTGGTTATGTGTTGTTTTCAACTTTCCTTCCATCTGCCCTTTGAGCATCGGATATTTCAAGCCCTCTTTCCTCATTATATAATTTTCAACTCTCTTCACATATTACGTATTTGTTTGAAGTGTGTGCCTGTTTTCTCTAAAACATGGTCGTTACTTGTATTTTATGCCATGATATTGTTGTGGACCCGATAGCATACAGTGCTGGCCTACGAAAAGGTGGCCTTGTGCCAGACACTACTTACGACTACCGAATCCACTAACAAAGTAAAAATAATAAATGTGAGATCATTAGTGAGGAAAAAGGGTCATTTAACACATGCATAAAAATAGTAAAATATAGATAGCCAGGAGGAAACGACAAAACGAGTCTAGTGGAAGACAAATATAGAACTTTATTTTAATAACAAATATTTGGTCTCACCCAGTGGGGACCATCAGAAATGCAAAGGCTGTTCTTAGCCAGTAGGTAACTTGTATAGTGTAGTGACTAGTAGTATGTTAAAGTTCCGCGCCAAAACGAAAAATCAAAATGGCTGAGGCGGGAAAAGTTTCTTCAGAATGAAAGTTCTGGAAAATAGTCTTCTTGTACAAAAGGTGTAAGCATACACAACAAGGGAAAATACTCACTGCGAGGTTTAATAACGTGTGTGTAATGTCATCTTTTTTTAAAATTGGTTCGTAAAGTTTAGAATTCAAAAGAGGTGTATGAAAAGTTCATCAATCTTCAGTGAAGAAAAACTCTACGTTCTCTGGTAGTGAACGGAGGAAAGATCGAACAAGTTGTTCGCATCAAGACGATGAGCTAGTCTTGGAAAAGTGTGATGACGACCGTGTCGTAGACTCTGGTAGTGAACAGAGGAAAGTTCGAACAAGTTGTTCGCATCAAGACGAGGAATTAGTCTTGGAAAAGTATGATGACGACAGTGTCGTAGACTCTGGTAGAAAATGGAGGAAGGTTCAAACATATTGTTTTCATCAAGTTACAATCACAGGTAAAATATTCGGCATAATGAGCCAAGGAGTCAGTAGAAAATTTTGGTCAGTTAAGATATTCTGGCCCGCGTATAGGTAATGGGCACGAAATAAATGAGTCAACATTCTTCTTCTGGAAACAGACCGCGACTGACTTTGTCAGTGACGTCAGAGAAATGCGCGGGGAAATTTCAAATTCCATTCCAGACGGTATCAGAAGCAGACAGTAACCTTGTCGGCAACAAACAGGTTGGCTTACTGCTATGTCTAGCCGAAATTGAAAGGAAGGGAGTGCAATAGTATGGAACACATGCACGATTCCTCAATATCCTCACCATCCTCCAGCAGAAGCACGCTTCTGTTGCTTGAAGACACGTTTTTATCTTTGAGGAGATTGTCTCGCGTTATCTGCCATATACTCTTTGTTTCTAACGAAATCTTTCTATTTTCTAATACTCTGTTTATTTTTTGGAATGCATCGATGGCTATCCCGATGCACTTTCGAAATTCAGTGTTGCACTTTTCATTCTCTATCAAAACATGTTCATGATATTTAGAATTTTTATACCTGCTTGACTTTGGACATTTCCAATTTGTAATTTGCATGTTAAGCTCTTCCTTTTTTTTTAACTATTCACCCCAAGCAAGGCAAGAATCCACTAGCACGCTAGGGGTTACAGAGAGTTGGAGCGAGAGCAAATAAGAGTGATAGACGAAAGGATGAAGAGAAGGTTAGGGGATAGATCAGGGCATCTGGAGACGTCGATTGAGATTACATTTGAATAATTGGAGATTATAGCTATCAGGGAAACAGGAAAAGGGGAGGAAGTTCCACGGGAAAGAGGTACGAGACATTAACATATTGGAGTAGAAAGGACGGCTACATGTAACAGTTTTGACAGTGAAAGGGTGAGAGCGAGATGCCAGCCTAGTTGAACGCTTAAAATCATGGAGTCTGGAAGCAGTTATCGTCAAAGTATTTATAAAAGGGAGGCGACGGCACATCTGTGAGAGAGCGACTGCAGACGAGATTCCAGATCAGAGCCAATTACATTGCATATCCGTCCCTGGATCTGATCAAGAACCTTGAGACAAACAGAAGGGACACAGGGTCCATATATGGCAACAATACTCCATGTAAGTGCAAATGGTTGATTTGTATATTTGAAGGATCGACGTCGGCGAGAAAAATTTCCTGGCGCGGCACAGGGAGCCAAATTTCCTTGCGGTGGACGAAGCTATTGCCTCAATGTATTTGTCCCATCTCAGGTCAGCAGTCCTAATTCCTGTTCCAGTTCACAACCGAAAGGAGGTCCTTTTCGAGACGAAAGGCCAGGTTAGTTTTGTCAACGACAATAGATTTGTTTTTGAGGAAGGAGTAAATTGTAGTGTCATCCGAGTAGATGCAACTTGGGAATCTATGGCGTCAGGAAAGTCGTTGATGAAGATAAGAAACAGAGTAGGGCCCAGGATAGAGCCTCGAGGAACACCTGCATTCGTGGGATAGGAACTGTAGGAGAATCCGTTGAGAACGACCTTCAATACACGGTTTGACAGGAATGATTGTATTAAGTCGAACAATCGACCTGAAATCCCATAACCCTGAAGCTTGCAAAGAAGACCGGCATGCCAAACCCTATCAAACGCTTTGGAGATATCTAGAGACACGGCACGAGCGTCTCCGTTATTATGAAGGGCTTTGTAAACAACTTCAGTGATGATCGTAAGCACATCACCTTTAGAACGGGCAAAGGGGAAACCATATTTCTTGTTGGAGAGCAGATCATAGGATGTAAGTTGCTTAACCACTACGGTGTTGATTAAAGCTTCGAAGACTTTGCGAAGACGGACAGGAGACTGATAGGACAGTAATTAGAAGGATCAGACGGGTAACCAGAGTTCTTAAAGACAGGAACAATGGATGAGGACTTCCATCAGTCTAGAAAACACGATTCACTGAGGCAGTAGTTATATAATTTGGAGAGGTCAGTGGCCAGTTCAGGCACACATTTCTATCCCATCACCACCACTAGCCTTGTGGTTGTCTAAATTAGAGATAATGCCCAATACCGATGACGAGGTAATGTGTAGCTCGTTCAATAGAGCCTCAGTTCTCTAACAATATGTCACCCCGCCTACTTCAGCTTTAGAAATGTCTTTGTATTCTATCGGGGCTAAGCCGTGTTTCAAATGTTTCGAGAACTTATTTATCTATCAAATCGCGTAGTGCCGGAGGAAGGATGTCATTGATAGCCACTCGGATGGAGAGCCGAGTTCGAATCACATTCACTTAGGTGCTAATCCCCTTCCGAAACGTATGAATCCTCTTCTTCTCCCCCAGCTATGCGTAAATACAAGGATAGACTGTGTTCTAAAGGGCTTTTGATTAAGCGTGTTTTATTAAGACGGATCAATGTCTGCAGTAAATATATCAGTGAAAATTTATTTATTTCTCTATTGGATCATGTTATTTAAGTCATGGCAATTATGTGTGAAAAAATGTCTGCCAAATCTGAAAGAAAAAGAAAAAAAAACATTAGACGCTTAAACTTAATTCACATCAAAATCGGTCCAAATTATTGGAACATCCTTTACAGCCTTGGGTGGTAACAGATCTAGGAGAATGTAACTCTGGATTCAAAAACTGTATGCATCCCTGGCGTAGCACATAGTATACAGCTAAAGAAATGTTCTTACTACGGTCAGATGATTATAAAAGAGAACAATAATATTTCATTTTGAATACAGTTTTATTATTCTATCTAGTACAAAACATATTGTACATGCTTCAATCAGTTATGTACCCTGTGTAATACACGCCTAGGCGATCATGTATCTTTCGATACATTACTGACAAGGCAAATTTTTTTCCCATATTTCTTTCAGCCTTTCCCAAGTAAGTGAATGTAAAATTCGATCTCGGATCTCCGATTTTTCAATTCACGCCGCCATCCTTTACTCCACCGTGCCTCCATCTATGCTTAATTCTCAAAAGTGCAAATATGGGCCTCACTTCACTATTAGTGAACTTATTCTATCTGACAACAATTACAGCCGCTAGGACGAGAGACCATATTTCCAACTTAACTATCGTATATAAAGACTTCTGTATACATTTTAATTCTGACATTTTGTTGTTTACCGTCTGGGAGGAGGCAGGATTCACTTGCACGTGCATCTACTCTACCTAAAATGTGATTTATTCTATATGAAATTAAATAATAATAATAAAAAAGACCATAAAGCCAGAGATATTTGAAATAAAGCACTTTTGGTGCGATCTTTCTTGTTAAAATGCTATTGTTTATATTACCGACTTTATAACGCGTTGGCATTTAGAAGAGGTTTCACCTTTCACCACTTAACACAAAAGAGACAACAATGCCAATATTAAAATGAGAGATCAAACCAATAAGAATAATAAGTATCAACCATTGTATTTATGATATAAAATAATAAAAAAAAACGTCTGCTTAAATGTAATGCAGCATTTATTCAATAGACAACATTACTGTAAGTTTACAACGATGTTTCTTTTAGAGTGGTGTTTATCCTCTACAAGCCCCAAGAGTCACTCCAGTAAGAGAGTTCCAGATTAAGAGACACAGTTTATAGGGATGCGTTGGGATGATAACGGTTGACTCTAGACTTGAATTGATTAAAACTGTAACAATCAGGGAAGCATCCTCTTGGGAGTCATAAAAAATCAGTGGTTCGCTGAAAGAAGCAGCTCATAACGGTTAACCCTAGATTTGAACATCTTAAGATTGTAGTAACCGGGAAAGCATCATCTTGGGAGCCGGTTCCAATAGTAAGCGGTAACAGGCACAGTTTATAAGAATATGTGGGGAAGGTAATTGTTAACCTTAGACTTGAACAGGTTAAGATGGTAATGTTCGGGGAAGCAGCCTCTTCGAAGCGGTTTCCAAAAAGTAAGAGGTACAGTTTATGAGGATATGTGGGGAAGATAACGGCTGTCTCAATAACTGAACAGGTTAAAATTGTAGCAATCGAGGAAGCATTGTGTTGGGAGTAGGTTCCATAAGGCAGTGAATGTTAGGTAGAATCTGCTCGAGTGGAACTTACATCTCACCGATTGAATAGGAAAAGAATGAGGATGGTTCACTCCAATGTATGTAGTATAGTGACTTTTACACATAATGTTTAGGACTGGTAGCACTAAGGAATGTAGTTCGCTTGAAAACCTCCCATTGAAATAGCGATGGAGCAACTTACGCCGTTTCATCAGTGACAATATTGTAGGGTAGAAAACAATTCATCACCCAAAAGGACGCTTTTGGATTCTATCCAGACTGGAAAGTGAAGACTGAGTAGCTCCTGGCCAAATATAGTAGCAGTAATCAATTTTCGACCTGATATGTCTATTGAAAAGAGGATAACAGGAGTGCAGTACTGACTGGACCGGTGCACTAAGTGAGAAAATGTTAACAATGCTAGAGAAGACGTCGGGGGAATGTAGTGGTTTTTATTAATAATTAAAAATAATTTAAATAATAATAATAATAATAATGATAATAATAATAAATTGTGTTGACCCCAATTTCAGTTTATTTGATGAATATCTTCAAACAGCTGACCATCTCATACCAGGTTAACATTCACCGAATATAAAACTCAGCATCACAGGGTAGGCCAATACCTGTAATGGAAAATCTGTTACATTTATGGGAAGGCACTGTTATGAACAAAACACAGAACCGGTTACTGGCGTAGGACTTCCACTAATTTTATGATACACATAGATGTAACAATCAAATCTAATCGCCCACCCTAAAAGAGAAGTTCAAGTCAAGGGTATTTCCTTCAGATGTTCAAGCCTAGGATATTGGATTTCCTTCAGACTGAAATGTTGGTTGATTTTGTTTAGCGGCATATCAACCTTTATGGATTATTTAATGCCGAAATCTAAATAATTTGAACATAATTTTATGACGTCAACTGAATATGTTTTCAACGCGATTGTATGACTTCAATTACAGATAAAATGTATTGCTGGTCAATTTGCTTTAAAACGGCATTAAACATTTTTTGTATAAAAAATATATTGCTGCTATTTCATTAGAAAATATATTTAGATATTTCATAGTGCTTTTTGGGGATTTCAACATGTGCCCATATCTGGGACCCTAACAGGTGCTACCACCCCGTGACAGGTTGGACCTGAGAACAACAGAAACTAATAGGTGATTTTGTGCTTCTCCAAATCTCCAAACGCCCGATCGGAGGCCTTGCTGCTGAATGTAGTTTATCGTCATACCCAAGACTTACAGAATATAATGTTTCTTTGAATGTATTTAAAATATCAAAATACAAGGATGTTGAAGTAGAAATTTTAAAAATGTGACACATGAAGACATCAGTATTTCCACTTGTGTCTAGGGGCCTGGGATTGATTAGAAAAGACACTGATAGACTGAATGCAGCCCATAACTTAAGAAATACGAAAAATATCCTTACCGGGGGAAGCATCATCTTGGGAGCCGGTTCCAATAGTATATACAATATAGAATACAAAAAAGTACAGCTCCCACCTTTCGAAGGGCTTTATCTATGTAAAATATGTGTTGTCTTGGATTGTTCATTTTTATTTTTAAATTCAACTTTCTTTTTGTTCATAAAAATGCCCAGTAAAATATCATGACGCCATTTTTGACTTTAGTTTTCTTGTTGGACACCAGAGGAAATGAGTATCCAACAGAAAACAAAGGAACTAATAATAATAATAATAATAATAATAATAATAATAATAAATTTGGGGATTTGGATCTTTACAATGTATCTTAACGGCCTACACTGAAAAAATATTCGTTACTTGGTACAAATATAATATATCTCTGACGTGCAAGTTCATTCATGAGGCAAGATCTCTTGTTGAAAACGAAAAACATGCGAACAAACGTAATAATAGTAGTAGTAGTACCTCGCGAAATAAAATTAGGACCCTGTTTACTAAAAATTTAGTCATTTGGTAGGAAAACTGGAATGACCCCTACAGGGCGCCGTGGGGGGATGGTATATTGAGGACGTGCGCTGCCCAGGCTACAAGACCCCCCAGCTCTTGGCCGTACCGACAAGATCCAAAGGGATACAAGTCATTGCATTTGGCGCGGCGGAGTGCTTGGCTGCAAGAGCTGCTGGAAAGTTGTCAGGCTGACGACGACGACGACAATAATAATAATAATAATAATAATATCTATTAGTACATGCAAAAATTTCACAATTTTCCCTAATCAAATTATCTGATGTATCATAAAATTTAATGAATAAATAGGCTCCTTTGGCGTTCAGGAAAAGAAAGGAATAAATATAGAAAGAAAGAAAGAAAAAAGAAAGAAAAAAGAAAGAAAGAAAAAGAAACAAGAAAGAATGTAATAAAGAAAGAATGAAAGAAAAAAAGAAACCAGAAAGAAAGAAAGATAGAAAGAATGAAATAAATGAACAAAAAAGAAACAGAAAAGAAAGAAAGAAACAGAATATAATGAAAGAAAGAAAGAAAGTAAATAAAAAAAGAAAGTAAAATAAATGAGAAGAAAAAGCAAGAAAGAAAAAGCATCAAGAAATTAATAAAGAATGAAATAAGAAAGAATAAAAGAAGAAAAACTAACAGAAGGAAAAAATGAATAAAAAAGGAAAAAAAGGAAAAACAAAAGAAGCCAGTAAGAAATATTGAAAGAATGAAATAAATAAGTAAAAAAAACAAACAGAAAAGACAGAAAGAAAAATAATACAATGAAAAAAAGAAAGAAAAAAATCTGTAAATAAAGAAAGTAAAATAAATGAGAAAAAAAAGCAAGAAAGAAAGAAAGAGAAGGCTATAAGGTTCTCATGTGATTAACTTCCACTTAATTTATACCAGCTACCGTCTTTAAATAATGATCTCCATTCATAAATATTAGTATTACTGTGAACATTCTTAAGTCTATTATTAAATTTGTTACTTGTGAGTTCCAAGACTATAAACGCCAATGAAAATTACCCGTTAAATACATGAACTTTAAAAAAAAGAAGCTAAATATTGCAATATCAAAGACGAGTCTAAATGCAGGTTATGATGAATTAAGAGGGTATGCATGAAAAGATTTTAAACTGACCCATTCACTAAGCTGATGATAGCATTAACGCCCCCTCGTTCGTTAAACATTCTTGTTTTCTTTCTTTTTTCCTTTTTGTTTTCTTGCTTTTTTCCTTCTTCTTTTCTTTCTTTTTCTCCGTGAAAACAAACAATAGCTGACTCTGAAAATGTACTTTCCGTCTTTCCTCATGATCTTGTAGTTTTAAGGCTCCTAAACGTCGCTGTTGCCTTTTAGTCAAATTAGAAAACCATTTTCTCCCACCAACAGCCTG
Source organism: Acanthosepion pharaonis (assembly GCA_903632075.3). Classification (NCBI taxonomy): domain Eukaryota; kingdom Metazoa; phylum Mollusca; class Cephalopoda; order Sepiida; family Sepiidae; genus Acanthosepion; species Acanthosepion pharaonis. The sequence continues at coordinate 1,772,514 of CAHIKZ030005580.1, forward strand.
TCTGACATCAAGCCCTACGAGAGCAATTCATGGCGTCTTCTCGGCCTCGTGATTTCTGCTGAGATGAATTGAAGCGATTATATTGAATTAATTGTTAGGTCTGCTGCCAGGAAAGTTGGTTCATTTTGTCATGGAAGGCTATTTCTTCTTATCAGAATTCATAATGCACATTAAAAACTATAGCATTCATTGACTACGGCAGCCATTCTCAACCTTTCCTTCAGCACTGACCCCCCCTCGGCTTTATGTATTTCTCCATTTACCCCCCCTACTCCCATACAAAAAATTCATAGCCATCATAAAACATTGATGTACAATTTCATGACTAAATGAATGAATGATTTTTTCATTCAAAATACTAAGGGTTTTTTTTAGTCAAAATACTAAGCGACACTCAAAATACTGATTTCTTATTTAGTACTAATCTACTAATTTTTTAGTATGTTAGTACTCTGTATAAAATTCAGTATTTTTATTAACGTTTGTAGTCATTAATAAAAAATTATTCATTTTATCCGCTGTATTAGTAGATCTACGAATTAATACTAATCATAATCATTCAAAAAAAATTGTTTTTAGTATTTTGTTTTTGGCAATTGAAAAAAGTTTTTGAAAATACTAAAAATTTTTGTTTTGAATGAATGATTATGATTAGTACTGACTAATTTGTGACTAAAAATTCTGTAAATTAGTCTTTAGTAAAAATACCAAAACAGAAATAAAAAAAATACTAACAAATGCTAAAAATTAGTAAAAATTCAGTATTCTGATCAAAAAATTAGTAATCCATTATTCATTTGTACAAAGTGACAGAAAAAACAAGAAGGTCAGAAAGAACCTTTTTTATTGTTCAGGACTTTAGGTTTTGTATAAAAATAGTATTATACATTCGTATAAAAAAAAGAAGAAAATCAAACGTTTTCTAAATAGAAAATCATGAAGTTAATTTGTATTACAAAAAATAATGAAGAGAAACAGCAGAAGCATTATCAGTGGGAAAACTGCTGATTCACTGAGTCAATCAGTTTGTTAATGCGAGGAGCTGTTTCTAATAATGCTACTCTCATATCATCATCGGCATTCAGGCGGTTTTTTTTAAAATTATCTGGTACTTCAATTATTTACCCCCGACTATATACTTTTTTTACCTCCTAGGTGCAAATTTACCCCTGGTTGAGAACACCTGGACTACGGCATCAACTTCTGATTAGCTGCTTATATATCTCGATGTTCTTGATACAAACAAAAGAGAATCTTTTCGATCCTCACATAGCAACTCGACATCGGTCATTTTCCTAAAGTGTTACTGTAATTTCTCTGTGCTTTTTCTACTAATATTTTCTTGGGTAAGTATTCTGAGGAGTTTTCCACATTGGTACTTCGAAAAAACTTTAGGCCGCGTCCTGCGTAAGACGATAAAAAACACCCAACAGCAAATCCTCTAATCAAGAGGTTTTGAGAGCGTGTAACCAGCTCTTAATTGCTGGTGTTACCAGTTTCACCCTGACTCGGCGTGGTCGCACCTGTCCGGGTCCCAGCTATGGGAAAATTATTAACCCACAAAATCGGGTCAAAACAATAATAATGTGTAAAAATAGGTATTAATAACAGCAATACATCTTTGTAAAACTTACCAGCAATTAATTTTTGAAGAAAAAATTATTACCAGAAATGAACTTTTGAAGAAAAAAATATTACCAGAAATATATTTTTGAAAAGAAAATTACCAGAATAAAAATCTTGTCGGCATTAAATGACTCATTAAAGTTGATATGCGGTAAAACAAACCAAACCAAACCAAATTTGTTTACGTTAGGATACGACTCTGAGCAGGTATATCTATTTCAAGTGTCAGATCAAGATATGCTTGAAGACACTATTTAGCTTTGCATGGTCATCGACACACTCTCGAGCCGAGAGGTTAAACGATGTCCGATCTAATGACCAGTTCCCCTAGGTGAACCCAGGTTCGAATCCTACGGGAGGGCGCATATTTTTCTCTAATAGAATTTCTCGAATGTTCAAATCTGTAGACTGAAATAAGTAAATATACTATTTAGTAAGTAAACCGAGCACCTACTCAAATACGAATATTCACTAAAAAATAATAAGGACATAAATTACATTATTCAGACTATTGTCCTCATATTTCTCGTCATATTTATTACAACGTTTCGGCCATTGTACGCTTCGGCCTTCTTCAGGTGGTAGGAAGATCGAACTGAAGCATTTATTTCGCTCACTGGGGTAGACTGTTCTAGTTCCACGTGCCATATTGTGGATAAAGGCGTTGGTTAGATCCAGTGACATGACCCAAAGAGTGTGAGTTCAATACCCGGGTGAGGCAGTGGAGAACATGGAGAGAGGAATTAACAGGAGATAACTGACATCCATTAACCATGGCAAGTGGAACTAGAACAGTCTATTCCAGTGAGCGAAATAAAGGGTTCAGTTCGACATTCCAGCCACCCGAAGAAGGCCGGAGCTTACAACGTCCGAAACGTTGTAATAAATATGGCGACAAAGATGAGGACAATAGTTCGAATAATGTAAATAGTGTACATATAATACCTCATCTCAGAAATATAGACAGAAGCAAATAAATTAATTGATTTCTTTACAAATTGCTTTGTTTACGTTAGGAAACGAATTTGAGCAGGTGTGTTTATTTCAGTAGCCAGAGAAAGATCTGTGTTTGATGTCACTATTCAACTTTGATTGGTCATCGGTGAACTCTAGCCGAGAGAACCAAGTAATATTTAATTAACATTTCCTCTTAGGGGAACGAAGGTTCTTATCCTTACGGAGAATGCGTATTTTTTCTATTGAAATTTCTTGAATATTTAACTCTTTAAACAGAAATAAATAAATATACTGTATATATAATAAAAAGAACGTCCGCTAAAATACGTGTATCCACAAAAAATGAAGTTTAAGTAATAAATATAAATATACAACTTTGTGTTCCTGATACATCTATGTTTCCTAATTTCTCCTTTCGTGTGTTTAACTTCAACCTCGCTTTTCACAGTGGCAGGGTTAGGATCATGGCTAGTAGGACAGAAGATACAATGGAGAAATCGACTATGTTTCTAAGAGGAGGTATTAGGTACACTATTTACATCATTCGGACTATTGTTCTCACCTTTGTCGCCATATTTATTACAACGTTTCAGCCGTTGTACACCCCGGCCGTCTTCAGGTGGTTAAGAATGTCGAACTGAATCCTTTATTTCGATCACTGGGGTAGACTTTTCTAGTTCGACGTGCCATGTTTAATGGATGTCAGTTATCAGTTATCTCCTGTTAATTCCCCTATGCAAGTTCTCCACTGCCTTAACCGGGTATTGAACTCACACTCTTTGGGTCCTGTCACTGGATCTAACCGACGCCTTCATCCACTGTGCAATGTGTGCTCAAGGTCACATGGAACAGTGGATAAATATGGCAATAAAGATGAGGGCAATATCCGAATAATGTAAATAGTGTAGAAAAATCGTGTTTAAATTCTGATTGTGTCTTTTTCATATACATTCCCCTATCATGCCATTGAGAAAAACATGTCTCTAATAGTATACCCTATATGGATTAAATAGCAGTATATACTTTGCATTTCAAACGTCTTTTACAACCTACCTAGGACAAGAAAACTAAATTCAAAACTGGGGCTGACAACAAAGAGAGTCCCTGTATTACAGAATAAAAGCCCAGGTCAGGAATTACTACTCTTTCTAATATATAACCAAATGTAACCTGTTGTAAATGTTTTATAGAACATTCGGATACCGACGAGTTAAATTGTATTGCTATAGGTCCAATAGAGGCTAATTGTCCTGGCTGTCGAATTCTGATTGGTATAAGTTTGGCTTCACTCACATACGCATGCGCAAATTATACAAAGCAATTATTTATGCATTATCTAACCTGTCTTGTCAATTCCTGCTATCGTTCTGCTGTTATTGCTAGCAACGAATATTTATGGGGAAACTATGAAAGAAGCTGGGCGCATGCCATTACAAATGCCTCTAAAAAGAAAGACACGCCTGTATGAGGATTGGTATTCGCCGAGAGCCTTTGAGTACTTTTAAGAGATAAGCTTACTTAAATCAATTTCCAAATACTACAAGTTAGAGGGTTACTGAAGAACGTTGTTGTATGGATGCAAGAGTTTGTAATAAGTGCAGACCGTAAGGATATGCAAGACAGAGATTTTACTGGTCAGAAGAAGCAGTCACTAGAGTGTCCGTTTCACAAAGCAGTGTAACTTCATGCTTACTATTGGAATACGAACAGAATGAAAATGATTCGAAACTGTCTACATGATATAGTAGTTCGTAGTTGTAAAGAACTGGACTAGAATAACTAAGAAATCGTCCTGGTTCCGACGTTAAACTGCATCCAACAGCAAGGCCTCTGATCAGGAGGTTTTGAGGATCGGGGAACCACCTCTTAATTGCTGATGTTCCCAGGTCCAGCCTGACCTGGGGTGGTAGCAACTGTTAGGGTCCCAGCTATGGGAAAATAGTGAGCTCCCAGTCTCGCCCGCGTCCTGGGTATGATAATAAACTACATCCGAGTCCATGGGTATGACGATAAACTGCATCCGCGTCCTGGGTATGGCGATAAACTACATCCACATATAAGTATGGCGATAAACTACGCCCAACAGAAAGACCGTTTTTGAAAAAATAAGGTTGTCGGCTATACGGTTTGGGGAAAGTAGTATTACCAGCCATACGTTTTTGAAGGAATAATATTGCCAGCAGTTTGTTTTTGAAAAATGATATTACCAGCCATACGTTTTTGAAAAAATTATATTACCAGGCATACGTTTTCAGAAAAATAATATTACTAGCTATGCGTTTTTGGAAAATATTATTCCCAGCTGTACGTTTGTGGAAAATGATATTACCAGCTCTACTTTTTTGAAAAATAATAGTCCCAGCTATACTTTTAAAAAAAGAAAAAAATATTACCAGCTATATGTCTTTTAACAAAATCTTATTTAATGGAATTGTAACTGGGGTCAAACACTGTGAAAGGATGATGCTTTTTTTCTTTTTTTAAATAATGTTGCCAGTTATACGTTTTTGAAAAAAAATAATGTTGCCAGCTATACGTTTTTGAAAGAATTATGTTGCCAGCTGTGGGTTTTTGGAAAAAAAAAATAATGTTGCCAGTTGTGGGTTTTTGGAAAAAAAAATAATGTTGCCAGCTATACGTTTTTGAAAGAAATAATGTTGCCAGCTATACGTTTTTGAAAGAAATAATGTTGCAAGCTATACCAAAATCATTTTCGGCATAAAGTGACCACTAAGGTTGGAATGCCGTTAAACAAAACAAACAAGCAAACAGCCTAAGAAATGTCAGAACACTTGCCATGAAAATAGGGATAAAGAAGACATGTACTTACGACTTTTTATGTTTGCGAAAGAGATTATTGGATTTAAAGTAACGTATCGGCCACAAGGCAGTGGAAACAATTTTGAACTCTGTCACGGCTGGAAAGTTACGAGAAAGCGTGTCAGGAAGTTTGTCACATATTCACCAGGATGTTCAGTCAAACCGACTTGTGCGCCTGCCAGTACGATTCAATTCAAATCCGGAAACTGTATTCTAAAACAAGAGGCTGAAAATAAAAACATGATTTCTATTCAAATCTGGAAACTGTGTTCTAGATTTACAGGCTGAAAGTTAGAATGTGAGTTCTATTTAAATCCTGAAACAGGGTTCTATAGCAAAAGGGTGAAAGTGAAAACATGAAATCTGTTCAAATTCGGAAAATGGGTTCCATAACAACAAGCTGAAAGTGAGAACATGACTTCTATTCAAATCCTGAAACTGGGTTCTATGACAACAGGCTGAACACGAGAAAAAAACATAGAAAATATGCAATGACCTTGCCAGAGAGCAGACTTTATGGGAAATATGTATGAAATGTTCAGGCTGTAAATCAGAGAAGAATATACAAGGTTTCAACAGAACTGATCCCGAGATAAAAATTTAGATTTTGATTATCGTAATTAGATGCCTATTAAAGTTGTCTGAAGTGTCGCAAATAAAGAAGAAACCACATATTTAAAAATATGATCTATATTCGTTTCTTGCATTCTGAACTTTATCTAAGGATCGTAAAAATGCGCTACCTGTTGTAAAATGCGAAATCTTCTCCTCTGTGATCTGCCCCTACTTTACGATTTCTCTCCGCAAATTTTTATCCTTTGTAGCTGTTAGTACCTTTTTAGTTTCTGCTCTTCTATTATTCAAAGATTTTCATTAGGAAGGTTAATCGCTAGTTCAACCTACTCGTCTCTTTTGTCTTCCATAAATCCTGTGATTTTCCAAACCTTCTTTCCTCGTCATGTATACAAATGACATCCCTCTTTTTGGTACTAGCTATAAGAGTCTTTTAGCTTTCATTTTCCTTAAAACTTCTTCGTTATTTCCGCCCATGGTATTCTCAACATTCTTCGGCAAATACAAATTTCTGTTGCCTCAAAATTTTTACCCTGTGAGTAAGTTGTCCAGCATTAACTTCGATATAATATAATTGATACTTAGTGTATTTAGCAGTTTAGTATATAATGAACAATCTCGGGGGGGGGAGCAGGTAACATTCGTCTCTGATACTGTGAAATTAAATAACTGGTAGAGAGGACCACTTAAGTCATCGACCAAAACATGTATTTCGGAAATTCTCTATACAGATAGGAACGGCTTATCCAGAGATTTATGCTAAAACAGGAAAAATACAAAACTATTTTAAATATACACGAGGCTGAATTAAATAACTAAATATAATAAAATTCAATTGGTTAAATATTGTGATTGTGGAGCGTCATTATTATTGTAAGTTTAACAAATATACATAATGTCGGTTGTCCGTATGTTCTTGTGCGTGTGTTTGCAAAACTTACAACTAAGTGTGGCATTAGATAAATATAGTTTGCTGCCTTTCGTGTTCCAGATAAAAAAAAAAAATTGCATCGTTCATTCTTTTTATGAATGTTGACGTTTTATACACAAATATATACCTAAATTTAGATGATGAATATTTGCACTTTCGCCACATTAGGCACTACAAAATTTTTTTTTTTTTTTTTTTAAGCATTTCACCCCCAAGCAAGGCGGGAAGCCACTGGGACGCAACGGGTTACAGAAAATTTAGAGCAAGATCAGATAGGAGTGATAGAAGAAAGGATGAGGGTAGTGGATAGATCAAGGAAACTGGAGATGTCGATTGACATTACACTTGAATAGCTGGAGATTATAGCTCACAGGGAAACAGGAATAGGGAAGGGAGTTCCACAGGCGAGAGGTGCGGGACATGAAACTATTAGAGTAGAAGAGACGGCTACATTTAGGAGTTTCGACAATGAAGGGGTTAGAGCGGGATGCCAGTCTCGTGAGGCGCTGGAACTCGTGACGTCTGGGAACCAGCGAATGCAGCTCCTCGGAGCAATTTCCATGGAAGTATTTGTAGAACAGACAGAGGGAGGCGACGGCGCGTCTGTGAGAAAGTGACTGAAAATGAAAAACAAAACAAAAAACAAACAAATCAACCATTCGCCCTTGCATGGTGTATTGCTGCCATATATTGTCTGGATCCCCTTCTATTTGTCTCAAGTCCTTGATAAAATCCAGAGACGTATATGCAATGTAATTGGCCCTGATCTGGCATCTCGTCTGTAGTCGAACTCTCACAGACGTGCCGTTGCCTCCCTCTGTCCTTTCTACATATATTTTCACGTAACTGCTCCGATGAGCTGCTTTCGCTGGTTTCCAGACTTCATGAATTTAAGCGTTCAACTAAGCTGACATCTAGCTCTCACCCTTTCACTGTCGAAACTGTTAAATATAGCCGTCTCTTCTACTCCAATAGCTTCATGTTTCGCACCTCTCGCCCGTGGAACTCCCTCCCCATTTCTTTTTTTCCTGATAGCTATAATCTCTAACTATTCAAATGTAATGTCAATCGACGTCTCTAGATGCCTTGATCTATTCCCTATCCTTCTCTTCATCCTTTCCTCTATCACTCCTCTTTGCTCTCGTTCCAACTTTCTGTAACCCCCTGGGTGCTAGTGGCTTCCTACCCTGCTTGGGGTGAAACAAGAAAAATATATTCAGAATATCTAGATCGTACTCTTCGAACGGTTAAAAAGTGGTTTGGCAGATTCTTCAGTATCATCTTAAACTAAACGATCAACCACGCTCTGGTCGAACTTTCGACCTCGATAAAGACGCCCTGCTTGTCGCAGTGGAGAATAAACCGAGAGTTTCGGCTGAGGCGATAGCTAAGATTTTGAAAATAGATATCTAAACTGCCTTTCGTCATTTCAAGAAACGAGGTTTTAAGAAAAACAGCCCATTTTGGAACATCGAAAAGCTGTTATTTTCCATCACAGCAACGCAAGAGAGCCTGTCGTGAAATAGAGCTTGGAGAAGCTTAATGATTTGACATAGCCCACTCTGCAGTACCCAAATGATTCTCCTGACTTGTCAACTTCGGATTTCTAATTTTTCAGGTCTCTACAGAACAATTTAAATGACAAAATATTTAAATCTGTCCAGTGGCTAGAAAATTACTTAACAAATATCTTCCAAACAAAAAACACAAGTTTTCTATGAAAATGGCATCAACAAGCGTGTAAAACGTTTGGAGATAGATGTTAAAGTAATTAGTGACTACGTACTTGCCTAATAAATGTGGTTTTTGTATGTAAAATTTTGTTTTTAATATTCTAATCAAACATAACATTTTGCAATGATGTAACAGTATATAACTGGGAAAGTATAATTTCCATGAGATTGGGTTCTAAAATTAAACATCCTCTTTGGCATTTCACTGTGTTATCTGGGAGAGAATCTATCCCTCTCGTTTAAATGTAACGGGAAAAGAAGTTGCCAAGGTGGATGATTCCCGGAAGTCAGTCTAAGAAAAGATTCAGAGTATGCAATTTTAATTCCCTGAATGGGACCGAAACTAGCCCAGTGATGTCGAAAACTCGGCTGCTTGGCTCAATCTATGCTTCAAGCAATCAACCTGAATACCAAATGTTACAATTAGCGCCTCAACAAAGACATAGGAAGAGGAGCGTGCCTGAACAAATTCGCCAGTATTTTTTTGTCCCGCTTGCTACCCTAATCCCTACGCATCTGATTTCCGTCTTCTGAGTCAGAATGCTTCCTGGATTTCGTAACAAATTCCTATTCTTCGGATTTCGAGACAAAAACAAAGGCATCTGCAGGCTCACTAGAAATGAACTATAGCAGAAATTTGAATCTAAAGTAGATATTACACACTGTAGTTGGAAAAAGGATAAATGTTATTCACCTCTCCCTGGACTTATGTATCGTCACGCCTTAGGTGTCATCTCTTAACCCTGATGTATTTATTTGTAGTTCAAATTTAAGATGAGTTAATATTAAAAATGACAAAGTGTTATGGTCCGGTTCCTTGTACTACAGTGATAGTCCAAGATAGAACCAATAAAGAAGAACTCGACACGGATATGGCATAACACAGATATATTAATAACAGGAATATATTTAGAGAAGTAAAAAGTGTTAGTACGAACAATAAGGTTTAGTAGTAATTGTCTGAACGCGACTCTGTTTCGGACTGCCTTTGTCTCGACTGAACTGACTCGCTCACTCTGACTGACTGACAGACTCCTGACGGACCTCACTCCAGACTTCAGACTGAACGGTATTTAGTTACCACCCCCACGAGGGCATCATGTGGCACAAGGCCGGTTTAACGTGGGATCTCCGAGTCCGAGGTCTCGGCCCAAAATATGCCCTTTGAATCCGTAAAAACGGGTTCAGGGTCGGTTTACCTCCCCGAAAGAGACTCCGCCCTTCGGCGTAGCCTCGTTCGGGTTCCTCCCCGCCCGAAGGCAGAGAATTCAACCGATCAGCCGGTCAGTCGATCGCCCGACTTCTGCTTCCTCTTGAGGCGCAGTATTTATGACGTATGGAATAGTCCATCATGTTATTATGGGTAAGGTCCCATAACAACAAAGACTATTAATTTAATTCCTATCACGTAATCACGTTTAGTCTGTCAGGTTTCATACTGAATGTAGATAGTCATCAACAATAATCTGAATTGGATAAAGATTTTCCGCGGAGTTTTAAAAAAATGATGTACCCTGTACAAGGCTGAGAAGCCACTCAAGACAGAGTGTTACAAATTAAGAGGTAAGCGCCGAAATATATGAATATAAGCGGGGAAAATAACGGCTAAATCTAGAAGTTTTTACCATACACAAGGCCCAATGATTACAATGTAAGAGTATAGTTTATGTGGTTATCCACATACGACGATATCGCTTAATTATAGACTTAAGATTGTACTGACTGGGGAACCATCCTCTTGGGTGTCAGCGTAACAAAGCAACGATTCGAGAGACGAATCTGTTTGAATGAAACTTACCAGTGGAATTCGAAGGGAATGAGGTTGTTTCCCTATAATGAGAGTCACTTAAAGGGTCTTTGACATGAAGGATAGAATGTAATTCGTCTGAACGCTTTCCATGGAAATAACGATAAAGAAGCGAGAGGCTCGCGACGTTTCATCTATGGGGGAGTGATTGTAAAATATTTCATCATCCACAAGGACGCGGAGACGCTTCTGAAATCTATCGAGAATGTAAAGTGTAGACTGGACAGTTCCTGCCCATATAGTTGTCAGCAGCACTCCATTTTCAGTCATATCTCTCATCTTGCATATGGAATTTAATTCCAGCCTCATGTTTTCCAGTCATCTTTGACCATCAAAGATTTATACACAATAGAAAACGTTATCTTAACTTTTCTTAACAGCTTTTATTTTATTGTACTATATCCTTAATAATATCTTTTTTTTCTTTTTCACGTTTTCTTTCAAACTGGGTAACGTCTTAGTGGTTATTGCTTTTCTTGGGATGAAATGATAAAAAGAGAATTTTTATGAATATTATGATTGATACATCCTGGTAACCTTGAAGATCGTCTCTCAGTAAAAATTCCTCTATTTACAAGATTGATATCCTTGTGGTAAGAACTGATGTTACAGTCGTAGTGAAAAAGCTTATATTTTTAGAGAAATCGCCTTCATTTCATTAGCGAAAACGTTTGAGAATTTTGTCATCTTCATCAATGTATTAATGTTGTGTTCGTCGCTAAAACAGATATGTGTAGGCTATTTCTGTTTTTAAGAAATCGTCTGTGGAAACGCTTAATTGTAGAATGAAGCTCCAAAAAAGTGAAGAATGTTTTAAACAAGGGAACATAATTTAGGAACACAAAAATAACGAAGAAATATGTTTTCAAGAAAGTATAGCCATCGCCTTTCTCATGAATAATTCGTTGAAGCCACACACACACACATATATATATATATATATATATATATATATATATATATATATATATATATGAACATATGATTGCGATACAAAACGGTCCCCACATATCACAAGGAAACGCGTACATACCTGAATGCGGAAGTGTTGAATATTTACAGAGAAAATGTCAAAATATTGAATTTTAATAAAGTTGCTATATACGAATGTTTTGGAAATGAACATGTTTATTTTCCCAAAATGTCCGCATTTTTTCTGACAATTTAAAAATATTATATCGTTCCATAATTAATTTTATTTCGAAATATTATTGATGATCTAATTTTAAGGATTTTGAGTTTGTGGAGAATATTAGAAGGAAATAAAATGTCTTATATTTAAAACATTACTGCGCAATACGATACTACGCAGCCACGTATATGATACGTTGGATAAATCGTCGTCTAAATGACACACAAATGAAAATGACACTGCCGTCATTTTAACAGGCTGCGGTGGATAAATTGCCGTCTAAATGAAAAGAACACATTTTAACAGATCTAAAGGATGCGATCGATAAATTGTCGCCTAAAGGATGCAAAGATGGAACTAACATTGACACATCATTTTAACAGATCTACAGGGTGCAGTGGATAAATTGTCGTCTAAATGACGCAAAAATGAAAATGATACTGACACCTCATTTTAACAGGTTGTGATGGATAAATTGTCGACTACATGAAAAGAACAGACAGTTTAAGAGATATGCAGGTTGCGATGGATAAATAGTCGTCTAAAAGATGCAAAGATGGAAGTAACATTGACACCTCATTTTAACAAATCTACAGGGTGCAGTGGATAAATTGTCGTCTAAATGACGCAAAAATGAAAATGACACTGACACCTCATTTTAACAGGTTGCGATGGATAAATTGTCGTCTAAATGAAAAGAACAGACATTTCAACAGATCTCCAGGATGCGATCGATAAATTGTTGTCTAAAGGATGCAAAGATGGAACTAACATTGACACCTCATTCTAACAGACCTACAAGTTGCGATGGATAAATTGTCGTCTAAATTATGTCAAAATGAAAATAACACTGACACCGCATTTTAACAGATATATTTACCAAAATTACACAAAAATATCTTGAAATAATCATCAGTAAATTTATTCAATAAAATCGCCATTGGCTCAACCACGGCTTCCAAACAAGTTCGAAATTACCTGCATCTCTTCCGGATGGTCTCCTTGTTTAAGTTGGTGAATGCTGCCATAATCCTTGCTTACATTTCGTCTTAGGTGTTACAAAAATATTTGTTGGTCTCTAGCTCAATTGCGCCTTACACAAGAATCAAGGATATTGCAGTCTGAGGAGTTAGGTGGGCAGATGTAAGGGGTGATGTGGTCGCAGAAATTGTCTGGGAGCAATGACACGGTTGTCCTGTTTGTGTCGCTTGGTGCAGAGTCGTGTTGTCAGATATAGGGTTTTCTAGCAGCCAACCTATTGATCTATGGCAGCACTACCTCCGCTTGATGTAGGCCTCGGTGTTGAGTCCGAGGCCCTGATGGAAGAGGAATGGAAGCGTTAAGTCGCCATCAATAGTGATCACTTCAAACACCTTCGTAATCACCATTACTTATCCAACTTTTTCCAAATCTTCTGCATTGTCCTCAGATTGACAACCAACATCCTGACAACAATCCGGTGCGAATGCCAAGCAGTACAGCATTTCGTTTCCAAGTTAATGGCGTTAAGGTGATGTTTTTCTCATAGAACCTATTATTCTGCGCAGTTGACAAAATAAAATATAACTAAAATACTATTATGGGGTCCTTCTCTTTTTCATATAAGTGGACTCGACCAGAGTTTTACTTGGACTGCTGCCGTTAAATACCCAGAGTCAGTCGGAATAGAGAGAGAGTGAGAGTGAGCAGAGATTGTGATTGAGTTGGAGGTAGAGTAATAGTGTGAGGTAACCGCTTGTAGAAGTTTCAGTTACAAGCACGTAGACTCTAAGGAAGTCCTACTTCGAGACTATATATATATATATATATATATATATATATATATATATATATATATATATATATATATATATATATATATATATATATATATTATTGCTACTAACGGCGTTCCTGAATTTACTAACAGTATTACCCATTGTATTATTGTGTAAATACATTTATTTGTTATATTTCATTCCCGCGTTTGTCATTCATTGGAGACCGGATTTCATCTCGGAATCCACAACAAAAACAAACAACGTGCATGCACGAAATTAAAAATATAAAATGGCGATAAGAATTTACCCACCGCACACTTTATATATATATATATATATATATATATATATATATATATATATATATATGTGTGTGTGTGTGTGTGTGTTATTTTAAATTTTTCAAGAGAGACACGCAGATATATATATACATATATATCAAGAGAGACACGATGATTCTCATATATATATATATATATATATATATATATATACTGGCGAAAATCTTAAGGCAAATGAAATTAAAGAAAAATATACCTTTTGCGTTGTAAGACTAAAACACTGATCTGAGTAGAGTTTTGACAGATAGAAACAAGTAAATAAGTAAAGGAAATAAAGAATAGACACTTTTAAGTATACTATAGGGAAAATTTGAATGTTCGGGAAATTAGACTAAATACTAGCTCGTCATAATTTTCAAATTATACCTAAACGAAGTTCTAAACATTACGGCGGTGGGCAAGTAACGGAAAACGGAATGTCATCTCAAGAATAATAATAATACTGATTTTTCTTATTATTTAATTAAGAATCTCTAAATATATAGCAGGATCACAGGAATGTAAGTGACATCAATATTCAAAGCCTGAACCAATGGTAGACTTATAAATATATCAGATAAATTCTTGAGAGAACAAATATCCAACACGACGCAGCAAATCATTTTTGGCAACAGAACTAGTAATGAATTCAGTATAATGTATCCACTTCATGTCTGTCGATAATGTACTATTACTATTTCAACTGAAACATAATTCAGTCAAATTTATTCTAACCCTGGTCTAATTGAATACAGTGCTGAATGTTTATCAAACAGAACCACGTACCTGAAAAACACGTCAAATTTACACTGTATGCGTTCTGTCTGAAATGATATTGAATATATTTCCAGCATATATATATATATATATATATATATATATATATCTTTGGAACTCAAAAGTAACTCAACTTATCCTTTGAGTTTAGCTCGACTTTCATTTCTTCGGAGAAGAAATCATTCTTCCAGTATTCTACGGGGAAATTTGTGTAACAGTGAGACCATCAAGTCTCTTGGCTTTGTTGGCTTTGCGTATTGGCGGCTTAAACCTTCGTGTACAAGATTTGTAGCCTTATTCTAACAGCCAATGACGGACTGTTGAAGAGGCAAGACTAACACCTTGCTCTTCGCTTAGACTGGCTGCAATTTCTTATCTAGTTATAGTCCTATTCTTCGCAACTTCCCTCTTGATTACCCTGCCAGTTCTATCATCAATCTTTTTCTTTTGTCCCTTTGTTCCCTTCCTTGGAGCAGCCGTGGCATCATTATGTGCCCTAGGCACTTGAGAGACAGTTGATTTTGAGGTTATAGCAATTGATTCAATTTCTCTCGTAGACTTGCCTGCTTTTGAGAGGGCAATAATAGATGCCTTAAGTGGTTTTGATGCATGTTTGTACCCTTTCATCTGATTAGTGACTTGAGTGGCTATTTCAAGCTGTTTTTATACTGTATGAGGCTTTCTGGAATATTCTGGAATACTCTAGATTTAATTTAAACTGTTCTAGAATTCTCTAGAATATTGTTGTGGGTGTATTGTAAAATACTTTTCAATACTTTGTCAAAAGCTCTTTAAATTTACCAGTTTAATCATTAGAATGCGATATCCGAGTCACTTTTTTGCACAGAGTTTCCTGAATCTCATTTATATCCAAATTTATAATTATCAATAAAATACCTTAGGGTGAATAAACTTTTTTCCTAGGTGGTCCGGAAAGGGGTCTTTATATTAGTAAGATTAAAAATTATTTTAATCCCAAAAACAATACACCAAAAATAGTTTTAAAAAAAAATCAGGTGAGTCACTTTTATCGAACAACTCTGTACTATAAACGCTTCCTTTCTCTCTCTCTCTCTCTATATATATATATAAATATATATATATATATATATATATATATATATATATATATATATATATATATATGTGTGTGTGTGTGTTTGTGTGTGTGTGTGTGTGTTGAGATGTTGAGTGTTTCCCCCGTGCGTGTATTGAAATAATGTGTTGACAAACACATACGTAGGGAAAAAATACTGGTATATCTGAAGAGTTATTTACAACAGAGAGATTAGTAGTCAAACGAAAGCAGTTTAGTCAGTAACAATCAGAAAGAGTATAAAGACCAACTGTATCTTCCGGTAGAGAGACGGAAGTGTGATGGTCACCTGATCTCCCAGAACTCTATATCACTGTCCTATTAGTAGTAGAGATTAGTCCATTCTGATGAGAAGGTGGGTGGCCCACAAAAATATATATATATATATATATATATATATATATATATATATATATATATATATATATATATATATATATATATAATATTAATTTTGTGCTTCTACCAGAAACTCAAACAAATTCTGAAGCATCACTACTTGATTATTTTCCCGTGGGCCAATTCTGACAAAGACCAAAGAAAAAAAATACTCTCGAAACTTTATGAAAACAATTAAGAACAAGAATGACCCAGACATAGGTCCGAATATAAAATATACAACAGACACCAAATATTCATGTTTGATGTAATCTAAAAATATACTAGAATACTAATAATGTATAAATATGAAAGAGAATACAACATTGTGTAAAAACCCTGATTAAAATAAGCTTTGTAGCCTGACATAACAAGATTCATTTAGTAAAAAGTGATCTGAAAACTTTTCAATATTTGACTCATCGAACAGGCGTGTCCAAATCTGAAACACACACACACACACACACACACACATATATATATATATATATATATATATATATATATATTTGTGTGTGTGTATGCCCTTCTGATTTATACGGATACATATAGATATATTTACTGATAAATTACACGCATATTACATTTGTACATGCTATAGTCTTTCTACGACGCCTCCATGAATGTGCGTCTCTATGTAAAGAGGCTTTATCCAAGTGATGTTCTTTTAATTAGGTAAAACTCTTTCAAGTTAAACCCACGCGACGCCATTCCAGTAACTTAATGTCAGATCTGCTGCCAAATATTATCTGGTCTACGAAATATGGCTTAATGCATGGGAAACTAGCCACGTTTAGTGAACATTACGAAACAATAAAAACACAACCCCCACCAAAAAAACAAAAAAAAAACAAATATCCATTCATTACTCATTTAAGACAAAGTGCCGTTCTGCTTACGACGTTTTAATTAATACTTAAAAAAGTCGATATTGCCTTCGTTCTGCGTGTACCATATTTATATGCGTGTGTCTGGGTTGTATAGTGGTTATTGCCCCGAATAATAATATTGTCATGCTGACTTGTTCTCATCGAACTAATGTCCTTGGAGTAGCCATACATCTGTCATCCTGCAACAGTGAGTTAAATAGCACGTGTCGCCCATCTTGCCTTAGCTGCCACCCAGTCTGGGAGAAAGAAAACTGTACAAATAATTAACATACAAGTACGGTGGAGTAATAGATTGCAGCTGGCATTGAGGAATCGGATAGAAGAGTTCGAATTCCGGTCGAATTCATTACATTCACATACGCACTATTACCCTTGGGAAAGGTAAGAATTCATCTCTTCTACCTCAGCTATAGGGAAAATAGCAGGGCAGAGTGTATTCTATAGCCTTAAGTGGGAACCGATATAGGAGGAAGACAACTTTGAATTCATAAAGCTACGAAGGTTCGTTTGGGGAGTCTGTGGCATACCGTGGACCAATTCTCTGTATTTGACTCTTCTAAAAACTCTGGTTGGTACTGCACAAAACTTCACCGCTATAATCAAATTATGTGCGTGGGTAGTGCGGTTCTTGCTTGCAAGTACTAAAATCTGCTTGACTATTGTATGTTTAAAACAATGGGAGAGTTAAGTAAATATAGTGAGACGAGACAGTTGACAGTGGGAGAGAATAAAAGAGTAACAGAGAATAAAACATAAATATAGTGATAGATAAATAGATACATAGATAGAGAAAGAGAAAGAAAGGAATAGAGCGATTGAAAAAGAGATAGATAGACTAATACCTAAATTACATGAATACAATGTTTTCTCTGTGATGACAGAACTTATGGTTGTCAGTTATGTAAACAAAACAAAAAAAAAACAACCTAAATGAAATTGGCTACATTATATGCCCAAAGCGTGCGCACATACACAGGCACACACGGACGCACGCACGCATATATATATATATATATATATATATATATATATATATATATATATATATATATTGTGATGTTGTTGATGCATTGTCTATTTGCATTTTGCTGAGATAAATGATATGTAAGCCTCTGTGTAAGAGCTGTTGTTGTATAATCTATCAAATGTTCTTTATTTTTGATGATCAGTATGCAAGAAACTTGCATATATATATATATATATATATATATATATATATATATATATATATATATATATATATATATATATATATATATATATATATATATATATAAAATATTAATAAAAAATTAAAAATAAAAACTTCAGACACACTGGGTTGTATATTAATATTCTTTCTTTTTTATTATTATTTAAATTATATTCCTCGACTAGTTTCGACCAACATGGCCATCACCAGGGAAAAAATATTAATGCTTGCTGGTAGCATGCATGTGTGTGTGTGTGTGTGTGTGTGTGTGTGTGTGTGTGTGTGAAGGAGGGGTGGATCATATTGAGGAATTGGAGAGCTAAGTTCGAATTCTTGTGGGGGTCATTACACTCATATTCTAATACTCTCGGGGAATATAAGAACCCATCTCTTCTGTCCCAGCTGTGATTAACAGCATAACAGATAGGGCGCTATAGACTTGTATGGCGAACTGTCTAGGAGAAGGACAACTCTGAATTGAAAGCTGAGGCTCGTTTGGAGACCGCGTGGCATACTGTACACCAGTTCGCTGTTTTTGACTCTTCAAAAAACTGTGGTTGCTACTGCACAAACCTTCTGCATTATAATCCAATGTTTGGTTAGTGTGAATGTTACTTCTAAGCTGTTTGGCCATCATCTGTTGAAAAATCACGGGAGAGTCCAGTTAATATATATTAAGAAAAAAGGGTAAATCTATAGAGAATACAGTGAAATAGGGCAATCCTGCACGTCCCCCCAAGATTCGTTTCTGATCCAGCCCTTTTCTTACTTTAGATAAATGATCTGCTGAATAATATCCTCCGTTTATCTCCCCTTTGACCTAGCACTAACGGCTCAGTGGGGTAAAATTAGGCAGCTCACATCCAGTGCCTCAAAAAACAAACCAATGGCATACCAACATAACCGATCGGACCCAGAACATTCACCAACTGGGATGAATGGTTGTTCACTCTGCGAGACCACGTGCTTTGAGACTTAAACTCCGCCCAGAATTCAAGTGGTACCCATACAAATGAAACATCGCTAAAGATGCTGGGAAAATGGCCGAATCTCTGTACCGACTTTTACAACAACGAGAGGACAGGAAATGTGACAACAAAAATCGAAGTCGCTTTGGAATGTCCATTCAGAAGCCAAGGAAAATGTTAAGAAACAAGACAATTTCTTTAGAAACCAAAAAAAAAAAAGAATATTATCTAAATTCAATCTTCATATAGGGCAGGAAATGCTGAACAATCTCTTCACAGATGAAGAAGAGACCCGATCCAAGAGAAACAGGGTTCCACGGAAGGACACTGAGAATGCCATGAAGTGAAAATATGAGCAAGGACGATGTTTTAGATTAAATAACTGCAAAAAGGACACTTATATTTAGTATAAGAAATAGAAGTTTTCAACGACATGATGAAGAAAGAGGACTTAGATAATTTTACATTCACAGGAAATACTGCAGCCACACATAACCTACGTAACTAGCTTGCGTAAACGTTTGGCGTAACAGGGATTAGAGAAATAGCGAAAACCTAGTATTTACCCTAATAAATTACCCCTACGGTATCTAGAATTTATGAATGTAAGCGTAGTACTAGATTGGCGGCTAGGTCTCATCATTTTACAGTTGAACTGGTTAGATGTTAACCGTAAGTTCTATGCAGCTGTTTCTTGCATCGCACTTCTCGCTTGTGGAATTTTTTTTTTCGTGCTTCGCAGTAAATTTTGGTATTCAAAATTTTAAAATTAGTATCAATCATTATCTTTCGTCGTGATTATTGTTCTTTTATTATTCTCTCTCCTTGTAGTGTATCTTAACTTAACACTCAGTAAATCCTTACGTCTTAAATGATTAAAAATATTCGTTTCAGTTTGGCATCAGACGACTTATTTGAAACTAGGAGAAGTTGATAAACGGAAAAGACATTTTCTGTTCATTTTATTTCATGTAACATGTTCAATTAAACAGATACAGATATAGGTCAGCTATGAAATTGAAGAATGCCATATATTTTCGTAGTTTTTGATAATTGATGACTTTTATTTATTAAAAAAATAAAGTTAGAACAAAGTAACTATAAACAATTTTTTTGCTATGCTCTGCCAGCCGCAATGATGGCGAAAACATTACCTCGCACCATCGCCAGTGAGACACGATGCATGAATCACTCCGTTTCGCGAGGCTCGTCCCTTAATTGAGACGCAATCGCGCCAATCCTCCGAAAAACAAAACAAAAAAAAACGCCATCAAACCAGGGCCAGTAACCCCAGAAGTTTCCATTGCTACAGGAGTAAAAAAAAAAAAAAATCTTTCAGCAAGAGAAGAATACCTATTTTTTTTTTTTATCTTTGCGTCCCGGGCGACGGATCCCGGCTCAACCGCGGACCTGATCAAATTACCGGCCGAAAATATATCCGCACAGGTCGCATCTCCAATCAACAACTTCCCCATTTTAAAATGGAAAATGGTAATGCTATCTCTCCGCTTCCCATCATCATGGTCGAGGCCCACGGGTTCGATTTGGGAATGGAACCCGGCTGCATCCAAAACCTGATGATGCCGTTATTACTGCATACCGTGGAAAGCGGCCGCTACTACGACGAAAATTCTCAGTTCGAGTCAAGTAAGAATTTCGTAAACTTACGTCACTTGTTTATAGATCAAGCAGAGACTATTGTAACTGCTTATACTGTATTCTACCATAAAATTGAGCCTGTCATCAAAACTTCCTGAAATCAGAATCCTTTGTTGAATTTTCTATAAGAAACGCTATGATGAACTATGAAAATTAACTTCAACACATGCGATCACACACAAAATAATACACATACGCAATGAAGAACGTTATAATATTATCCAATGTGCAGGTGACATCAATTGAAAGGCAATTCTCGAAGCAAGATCAGTTTAATGAGTGACGCAACACACGTATGTGTAATAATAGAGAAAATATGTGTAACTCACTAGGATTTACATTTTGACCTAACACAGTTGTCAATGAATAGATCCGCTCTTAATGCTATTTACTTAATGGAGAAATGTTCATTGTGTTAATGGGTCTTTTGGAAATAGTTATTTCATAATCTAGCAAATGTATCTAATTAAACAGGACTTATTAGTTATTGTTGTATCTTTAAAGTGGTTACAAACAGACAATGTTTGTACTCGAGTGAAGTAACATCAACACGAGCGTAAATGAAAGAAGAGACGTTTATTGTAAAAAAGAATACAATACTGAAAGACATGGAATCGGGTTGCAGGCTAGTAATTTCCGAAACAAGGTTATTAACCTTATGTTCCCGCGAGGCACGATGTGGCACAAATCCGTTTTTTAATGCGGGGTAAAACCGAGCCCGTGTGTACGGGAACGAATTCCCTGTAGACCCGTTAAAAAACGGGGTCGGTTAGCTGTCTAACACCCCAGACGAGACTCTGCCTTTCAGCAAAGCCTCGTTTTGGTTCCTTTTCGCCCGAATGCAGATAGTTCGATTAGCTTAGCTGGAGACGAATCTCCAACTAATTGCCGAAGCAAAGATATTTGCCAACCACCCCACGCAGTCAGATGTGACACATAGCCGAATTTAACGTGGGGTATCCGAGCCCGTAAGCTCGGGCGAAAATTCCCCGTAGACCCGTAAAAAAACGGGTTCAAATATCTGTCTACCACCCCAGACTAGACTCTGCCCTTCTTGAAATTTAAGAAGCTTTATAAGCATATACATACTAAAGCTCCGTAATTTCAAGATTAGTTATTCCAAAATTTGCTTGAGGATGGAATAGAGCTGGGTACTTTAAATGAATTTAATTTTTATAATTAAATTGAAGTTTTAGCTTCTGTTTTTGAAACAGCGATGGAATCATATTTAAAAAAAAAATATTATAATTAAGGTTCTACTTGTATATTGAGCACTGTTTTTTAAAAATAAAAAACAAAAATACTAAAGACCCTTGGATTATTAACCTAACGGTTTTTTCTTATTTTTCTATATATTTGTGCGCACACACACACACATACACACACACACACACACACACACACACATATATATATATATATATATATATATATATATGCACACACACATGAAACCCGGTTCTACTCACTTCCTGGTAATCATCCAACCAACAAGAAAATCCATGTGTCTATTGTGTATAATATATAGAATTTATCACTTGCAAAAGGTTTAAAAATTCCCAAGAGTCTGCTTAAGATCTCATGGTATTACCATATTTGGTTCGAATTTCTCCTATGCGAAAACCTTAAGCACTCTGGTCATTATTAGATGTAGAAATAGCGATCTTCTGCGATTGATGTCAGCTTTAGTGAAATGGAAATAAGGAAGCAAATTGGAAGCGAAATAGAATTGAATAGAATGGAAAATAATGAAAGAATTAAATAGTTTTTAACACTAAAAAGATATATTATTTTCGTCTTTTAGAACTCTATGTTACATATATACTTTCTTCGATATTATTAAAATGCCATTGATAATTATCGTTTATTAATGAAATATGTTTAGGCGGCAGTCAGGATTCAAAGAAAGAATTGCCAACAGCAGGATATAAAATATTAAAAACAAATTCCTTGTTAAAGTTGTTATTATTACATATTTAACAATATGATAGCAGAATTTTATTTTATAGGCAGGGAAATCGCAACAAACGTACGTGTTTAGTTATTAAATTAATAATCAAACACGAGATAAAAAATAAAAGCAGGAAAACCTCGAAATTTTTACAATAACTTTTAGTTTTTATTGCTATAATCATTTTGATTGTCTTCACTGGCATGGTTTTTGTTTTCAACTTGAGATCTTTTTCATTATCGATGGTTTCCATCAAGTCGTGCGAGCAACGAAAGAAATTGCATTTCGCAGACGACTTGAAGTACAAAGCGACGCGTACTTCTGATGCGATGTAATACGAGGTTTCGTTCTATGTTTATGTACGATCACCGAAGTTAAGCAACGTCGAGCCGGGTCAGTACCTATATAGTTGACCGCTTGGGAATACCAGGTGCTATAAACTTTGATGTGCGCACAGTGTAAAGGCTCGGAATTTTTAATCGAAGAGACGAGTTAGAATTTCTATTTGGGTTCGGAGAAATACCTTTGTGAAACGCATGAATCCACTTTGTCTCACCCAGTTATGTGTTAATAAGTAACACTCGTATTCCTAAATAATCATTTGTTTATATTTCTGAGATGAGATAATTATAGTAATAATTTACACTATTTACATAGTTCGGGCTCATTTTTATTGCCATATTCACGACATTTCGACCGTTGTAAGCTCCGACCTTCTTCCTTGGAGATACGCTGGAATTTCGAACCGAACCCTTTATTTAGCCCACAATTGTAGATTGTTTTAATTCCCCGTGTCATGTCTTTTTTGGATATCTCAGCTTCAGTCGAATTACTAAAGGATTTAACTGAATCAGATTTATTTTTTTTACAAAAGTTTTCAGTGGAAAATATTATGATGTCATGTCTGACCTTAGGTCACTGATTGGGACCCGGTAGTAAATGAGTATACAACAGAAATCATAATAAATAATAATAATATATAAACATCGAAAAAACATGGCCATCCACATTTATCTGTCCCTTATAGCTCTTAATAAGTCTTGACTTTTTTTAATTTCGCACAAACCCTGTTCCGCCATCCATTTGCTCCAGCCCATCAAGTATGTTGCGCACTGATTTACTCTGTTCTTCTTTCTCTCTATCCGTCCTGTGAGTATCAGATTTTCCAAACCCTCTTTCCTCATTATGTACCCCAGCAGTTTCAGCTACCTCTTCCTGAAGTTAAGTATAATTTTTCGCTTTGTTTTCATTCACTCCAAAACCTCGTCGTTTCTCATATGTTCGTTCCATGGAGTCCTCAGTATCTTTCTGTAGAACCACATTTCTGTTGTTTCAAGTCTCATCTTTGTTCAGCATTAGCTGCCATACAAGAGAACAGATATCACGTAACAGTTCAGTACTTTTTTTTTGTTTTTTCTTAACGATATTTTACGACACGACGTATGAAACCGCCTCCATGTATTTATTAGTAAAGCTTTTATCACTAAATCATATAAAAAAAAGTTTGTTACAATTTTAAAATATTTTCTGGCTTTAAATAACTTGCTACCGGCTAAAATTGTGATTTGGGCGACGCGGATAGAGGAAATCTTGCAATGTGATCGCTATTCTCATCAGAAACTGATCAGATTCTTTGAGCATCAGCTCAGGATGAAGATTAGAACTGATAGAAAGCGGTTGCTATTGACAGATATCAGCGAAAGGTGGGTAAATGAGATGTGCCTGGTTTGCGTGGACGGAGCTAGCCTTGATTTTCTTTTTTTAAGTCCACCTAATTAAGAAAGGGGCGGTTTCCTGTGCGGTCTTCCCCTCGTTAAAATAGAATCTTATTGAGTTCCTTCTTAATGTGAGTGCCCGGCTTCTCTTTAAGATCCAAGTCGAGATTCCCAACCTCCCCAGTTTGTTTTGGCCTGACTTTTTCATCTCGACTCGGTCAGTTTTTTTAATTTTTCAATGCTTATAATCTTTTTTATTATTCCCCTTCCCTTAGAGAGAGAGAGAGCTTCTGCTTTTGTCAGCGGCAATTCTTTTTTTTTATGTGTTAACGGGTCTTACTAACATCTTTATTTTTTTTGTTTTCAGTGTCATCACACACCTTACATCATTTCATAACGTTGATGGATTTTTTATACAATTGTAAATATTGAACTTTTAAGTAAGGACCCTGTGTGTCTGATGTATTTTGGTCTATGTAGAAGCGAATGGTGACAGATAAATTCTTATGGGTAATGAGTAAACTGTAAAAATTAAATCGGTCGTGGATGTGATTAGGTAGGTATAAGATGTCGACTAAACTTGACCCATCTCCCGTCTTTTATCAGCCTTGTGCCACAATTAATGGATTCTATCATTATTAAACGTAGAAAAGCAAAGTTTTTACAAAGACTTAATCTTTTGTGGATCTTGAAAAAATAGTTTAAATATAATTTGTACAAGACAGACACTTTTGTTGAAATATTTTTTAACATTATCAAACATTATCGCTCTTATCTTAACTGTTGATAATAATGATACTAATAAATTATTATTATTAATAATTATTTATTTTGTTTTTTTATTAAGCAAGTCAAATATAAGCAGATATTTTTACGAACTTGGGAAGATATTCCCAGTTTTATTATGAAATCGTTGACATTGAATGATGATAAAATGTCAAATGTTGAATTAAAAAAACACAGGAAGTTGTTGAAATGTAATTTTGTATTAAAATAAGATGGATTCTATACATATTTATAAGTCAGTGAGAATGTCACAAAATTAACTCCAGAATATTGATTTATAGCAAGCATATGGCAGAAATAATATTATCTCATCATAATTTACACTCTGTAAACATAACAATCAGATAAAAATTTTAACGCAGATTCAACATACAACGAATTCATTCAGTAGTCCTCTGCCATGAGAGGCTCTTCGGCTTTTTTATTGCATTAACAATAAATTACAAAAATAATTAAATGAAGGAAACAACTGTTATTGTCTGGTTTCATTTGTTAGAAAAATCGATTGCAGCAAAGAATTAGGCACAGGAAACTATTGTTAGAATCCAAAAAAGAGGGCTGAGCTGTTAAGCATTATCAGAGCGAATTGCTAATTGGAGATACCAAAATCTGGGGAGTGTTTTAACAGAGGTCGGAAAGATCGATACTGAGATTCGAAGGCGTATGGGGATAGCCAAGGAAGCATTCCGAAAACTAAAAAGGGCACTACCGTAATTCCTCATGTATAATACGCATTTTTCTAAAAAATAATAAGCAAAATCAGGGGTGCGTATTATGAACAGCTACAAAAAATCTTTAAAAACTTCTCTTAAAATAAAATAAGAATTAACATAAAACTAAATTAGAATAATATTATTGTATGTTTAAACGCATTTTTTTTAAATAAGAGTAGGAAACGCTGGCCGTAATGAAATTGGAGAGGTACAATTTATAGGGTTTAATTACCAACCAAGGGTTGCATATTATGCCAATTTAAGGTGTGCGTATTATGGATGAAGGCGTATAATACATGTGGAATTATGCTAAGTAATATTACAATTTCGCTAGAAACAAAGAAAAGAGTATAAAACCTACTATGTGATATCTGACTTACTATATGATAGTGAATGCTGGACGTTTTTCTCAAAGAGGAAGAGGGGACTTGAAGCAACAGAAATGTCGTTCTACAGAAGGATGCTGAGGATACGGTGGACCGAATACGTGAGCATCGATGATGTTTTGGAGAAACAGGAAACAAAAAGGAAACTAATAGTTAACATCAAAAAGAGACAGTTGACATTTGTAGGGTACATAATGAGGAAAGAAGGCCTGGGAATGTGATACTCAAGGGACAGATAGAGAACAAGTCTGTCAGAGGTAAATGACATGTAAGCTCCCTACTGAGTTTGAGCCAATGGTTGGCACAACAGGGTTTTAGAAGATAGCATAAAAATAAAACGACAGGAAATTGTAGAGAGTCATGATCACCAAGATCCTCGGGTACGCGACACATAGAAGACGTTACATGTTCAAAATATCCCACATTAGTTTCATGTTTAGTTATTGATTTTAAATTTAACGAGTGACACGTTTCGTCCTTTAGGACTTCATCAGGACTAAGTTCATTACGTTGGTTCTAATCATATACCTTCATGATGTCCTACCAAGCAAGACTATCACACCTCAATTTAAAAGAACGTATCGAAACTCAACATAAAATATGTTACTAATACTATTATTAAAAATTTAAAAGACTTAGTCAATATTAAACAAAACAATAAGCTAAAACCTGAAGGAAGAGGTTACTTCATCCCCTGTAAGAACTGTCACAAAATATACATAGGAGAAACCTCAAGGAATCTAAACAAAAGATTATATGAATACAAAAGATACATTTTATAAAATAATGTATCAATTCGTTGGTTGCCTACCGTAACAAAAGTGACAACAAATTTGACATAAAAATGCTACTCTTATCAAAGGAGGAAACAAATCACTACGGTGTAAATGTCTATAGAGTGCCTTAATCACAAGACCATCACAAGCAAATTTACAACACTTCACTACACCTGGCAGATCTTGGACTAGACTATATATAATCAATTTAAAAAAATCCCAATGTTTCTCGTTCGTACGCATGTATAGTTGCGCTAACGTAACAAACTTTTTCAGATGAAGTTCTGAAGGACAAAACGCGTCAAAGGAAAAAAAGAAGTACCACCTTATACCTCCAGCTCTCGAAGTTGTTGCAGAGCGTCGAAATATTCTCCAGCACCTGCTTAATCTTCCAACGGCTGCGTGCTCTGCCGCGAGTTCTTCTCTCATCTGCAGATGGCGGGTCGACCAGGTAGTTCTCTCTGGTGCTTGTGGTCATCGGGTCGTTACAGGATGTGACCTAGCCAACGAACACGGCGCTGAACGATTGTGCGCTGGATGATTGACCGGCCGGTCCAATGGCAGAGCTTCTCGTTGGACACAAGGTTGGACCAAGGAACCTCCTCGATAATTCCGAAATATGCAGAAATGAACTATGTAATAATTCTCCGTTGTGATTATTTCATTTATCATCTTGTGAAATCTGCTTCCTACACCTTACCAAAGAAAAGTCATTCCTTTTAATTCTACGATAAAATCGGCCGTGATTGCGCTATCTCTCCGATTTATACTTATTCTTTGTTTCGTTTCGAAATGCTAATCTTTTAAGATATACTTATTCCGCAAATGAATGTTTTTCCCATTATATTGGACTTCACACATAGATTTGTTTTATCTGTGATTTGCGGAAAAATATCTTTGACGTTAATCCATTAAAATTAAATCTATTCTTTCTCTTTGTCTGGGTGAGTTGGTATTTAGAATGTTTCGTCTGGCATGTCGACAATTAAAGGGTCACTCTGGCGTAATTATCGGATAAGTCTTGTAAACTAGAAAGGATTACTGAATGAGGAATAACCAAAGCGGAGGTTGGAAATGAAATGGTAATCTTTATAACACCAGAAAAATACAATACTCGCCAGCGGCGTGAAGTAGGTAAACCACTGCTAGTGGCGGACTACATAGCATATTACCCCCACTTACAATAGTGTCCAACATTTTTATGAGGATTGGGACATATTCATTAGTGTTCATAAGTACAGTATATAATAGTAAAGTCTAAAATAAATGAGTATTTGGCTGATAGAAATAAATATATTTCCAGATATTCTGTAAAAAAATACGTTTTACTCGTTAAATATTATCAGAATAATAAATATTATCAGGTGATATTTTTTACATTGGTGCACGTTTTTTATTCCATAAAAAAAGAGAGATTTTCGGATTAATATGATAAAACTGCAAGCAATTTTAGGCGGAAAAGGAAAAACAAAAAAATTTAAAAAAATAAAAATAAGATTGGTTACTTAATTCTTTTTTACGGCTTATCAACCCTTTGGAGGTTTTAATTAAAGCCAGAAAATATTTTTAGAGTGTAAGAATATTTTTTATAAAATATTGTTTTATTGATAAATGTTCTACTAATTAATCCGTAGCTGGGGGAGAAAAGGTGTATTCGTACATCTCCCAAATATATTTGCGTGTAAGTGAATATAACGATTCCAACGTGAATTAGAAATCGGCCCTCCAATTAACAATTCTGAGTTATTAATTATTACACCACTCGCACATACAAGCTTACCAGAACTGGTTTTCCCAGGCGGTAACCAGTCAATGTACTGACCAAGCTCGATGTTGCTTAACTTTGGTAGTCGTACGAGTTGTTTCAGCGTGATCTTGCCATTAGAGAAGAAGAAAATCATGATTATGGCCATTCAACTTTTGTTTTAACTTGATTTGCATTGTTTACTCCTCCTGCAACTTCTATATAAGCGTCACTGCGGGAGATGCAAAACTGGCATTACATAGCGGGTGCCTATAAAAAGCCTAATAGTCATGCAACTGGAGGCCACAAATATGGGTGGATATGTAGAAACGTATATTACAATTTGAGCTTTAAAGGAATCTTCTTTATCGCCCTGGATTAACTTACGTTTATTATCGAAAACGATTTAGTAAGTTAAATTCCAAGATCAATTCTGTAGACAACACAAATTGATATCAGATGACAACTGGAAAAAAATCTTAGTTTTTTGCCGACGTGTTTCGTAAAATCATTGTATTAATATACGGTTCATTTATTCTATTCTTTTTGGACTTGAAGTATTTTAACTTTATTGTAAATGATTTTTTGATGTGAAAACAATAATAAATTGCAATTAGAAATGTTAAAACAATATTAATAATTTCTTTATTATATTGTTATAAAATTTAGTTCTTTGAATAATTTGTCTTTATCTCTAACAGCATGTTGTGTTTTAAGAGGCACGGTGGAGAAATGGATAGCGGCTCGGATTGTGGATTCGGAGAGCCGCGTTCAAATTCCATTCGTATCCATTGCATTCATTTATGAGCTAATAAACTTGGGAACGGTATTAATCCTCTTCTTCTTCCTCCAGATAGTAGGAAACACTCGGTTTCTATAACCTTGGATGGTAAATGGTTTTACCGCAGAAAGAAATGACAACCTACTGTGGGGAAGAAAATCTGCCTCTTCAATCATGGATTGAAAGATACATGATCGCCTAAGTGTGTACCACGCATGGCACATAACTGACTGACTAAATGTAATTTTTTCCTGTGCTAAATTAATGAAAAATATTAATTAAAAATTTTATCCCAGAATTTTAATGCCGTAATTAAATTCAGGAAATTTAATATTATACGACTGCTCTTTAAATATATTGCAAAAATGTAAGCGAAGAATTAATATATTTCTGTGGTGTAGTTGAACTATTTTAAACTACAAAACTGACTAAAAATAAAATGGCTTAATTCATAAGACATCTCCTGAGCTGACCAAGCATAGAAATGAATACAATATGGGAACCAGTAATAAGGAGTGCAAGAGACAAGCGATAATAACAACGAAAATTGCAATATGAGCTCGGGTAAAAATATATAATGATAACAGTAAAAATTGCAATATGAGCACTGGTAAAAATGGTATCTTAACACATTAGATTTATGATGCCCAGAAATTCATACACATATCGTCAAGGACACATGGCACTGGATAAATACGTTAGTTTATAAAGAGTCTGAGTTCAATACCTGGTTAAGGCAGTGGAGAACTTGAAGAGGGTAATTCATAGGAGATAAATGATAACTGATAGCCATTAGACATGGAACTAGAACAGTCTACGCGAGCGAGCGAAATAAAGGGTTCAGTTCGACATTCCAACCACCTGAAGAAAACCCGAGCGTACAACGGCCGAAACGTTGTGATAAATATGGCAACAAACCGAGGACAATAGTCCGTATAATGTAAGTAGAGTACATTATACCTCATTTCAGAAATATTGACAGATACATAATTCATAAGAATTTGTCAGATTAAGTTAAGATTTGTCTCTATAACTGCTGTGTCGATAGAAGACGGACATTATCTACACTAAGTTTTGAACATATACTCATTCATCTGCTATGAGTAGAATGTCTGCTCACAGGAACAGGGGTCGCACAGTGGGCCGTAAGATGAGTCGTACGCATTGCCGCACTGAACAGTATTCTCTATACTCTATTTTTAATTCGTCTGTCGTTTGATTAAACCTGTTCTTCGCCTAACATTTGTTCCGGTATTTTCTGACAGTTTTATGAACCAGAACTCGTATATTACCAAATGTTTTGTTTTTAATGGGAAACTTGTCGCTGCATTTTCGTTGGTTGCTAATATTTTAATCCAAGGTTCATACGTTGTTGTTTTTCAGCTTAACTCATGCAACACTCATAACCTTACCAAGGAGATTGCTGGTAGTTGATTTTATTCTAGGGTTGCAACTAGGAACAGACACCAGGTACGTTCTCAGGGTCCAGCTTCTACGTGGCTTAAAAATTAACATCGACCCATTCGTTACCGAGGAATTGAATACAAAAATGAGAATGGTATTGGGTATACAGATTTTATTCTTTAGGTGTAGTCTATTTCTATAGGTGAGCGAAGCCGAGATGAAGCCTAGTTATGAGGGCATGTGAATAGTCTTATGGGTGCCTTCCTTTTCTCGTTGATATCTCCTTCACCCTGCATCACTCTGCCCTTTACGCGAGTAGTGGCCACTATTCGATAAAGAACATTGTTCTTTGTCTTGTCATCATCGTCTAAAACGTAATTTATCTTCATTCAGAGACCTTTTTTGTCCGAGTCGTTTGCCATAATCTCTGTGAGGACCACCTCACTTAGCTGATAGTCTACAGGACAGCAATATATCTGAAATCATTTTTTCGACAGCTCAGAGGTTTTCCATTTTACAAGATATCAGCTGTCACTGATATCGCTACATTATATAGCTCATGATAAGCCATATTTCATGACATCCTTTCACTGACTTTTCGTGGGTCACTAAAGAGTTGATGGTGGATCAGTTCTTGACTCGTGGGTCAGATGTTCGACATCTCTGATCTAGTCCATAGTTGTTCAATATATGAGCACTGAATGAATCATTTTAGTACTTACCAAGTCTTGAAAATAGGATCTCTAAAATATTAGAATGTCAACATATATATATATATATATATATATATATATATATATATATATATATATATATATATAAATTCTCAAGAATAAGGGCAATTTTTTAAATAGTTATATTATGGTAATTAAAAAAATATTGAATGGTTCGATTAGGTGGCTATTTTTTCTCTTTTATGATGTTTGTTGCGAATAAACTGAAAACTTGTTGGAATTACTTTGACAAAAAAAAACATTATATTAGTTTTCGAAAAGCATTATTACTATATGAAAAGAAAGTGTAATTTCAAAACACCGATTCTCAAAAATCAGCAATAAACCTTTGAAATTATATTAAAAAAATAATTATAAAATATTTATAGACATCCCTTTACAATTCTCATTAAGATTAGATATGAAAAATTCATATTTACAAGAAGGTAGATTAAATAAATAAAAATCATTCGGATATTTAACTATCAGACAATGTTTATTTTTTATTTACCTCCATTTTTCATATCATCAATATAATGACATCCACGAGTCCCGCAAGCCATTGGGTTTGAGCAGTACAATATGTACAGCAGCCGCGGTAGCAGTAGTGATTCCTGGGCTAGATAACCTGACCGAACCAAAAGCACCCCAACCTCTTCAGTCTGGTTTGAGTTTTCTTTCATCTAGACTAGTTGTCAGCCAAAGCTACAGGACCCAGTCTGTTTTGCTATTTACCCATAGCTAGGGCGAGAAAAGATAGATTTATTTCCCAAATGAGTGAATGCGATGGACTCGACTGGAATTTGAACTTAATTCCTCAAACCGAGACGCTGTCCTTTTACACCGTGTTTCCTAAATTAATATAATAACTTACGAATCTCTCCTTTAACTTTGTGTTCCTGTTAATGTGAATGGATTGTAATTATTATATAAACGTTGCATACTGGTAGTATCTATTACCGTATCATAGCGAAATGGTATTTTTCGACATCTTCTGTAAAACAAAGACAGACACTTTCTCGATGTGACAAAAAGCATAGAAAAAAATTTTTACAGACATTATCAAAAGAATAGCTTGCCTAAAATTCATTGTTTTATTTATACACGATTTGATAAAATATTGATCTTTCGTTCTCATTGTATTATACAAATATATTTTCTATGTGTTTATTCAATTGCTATAAACAAATTGACTCATTATTTCTGCAAAACGTTTTGTGAATAAAATGATTTTTTGACACATTGAATTATGAAAGAAGGCTCGATTTTTTCGTTCTTTTGTACATTTGCATTAATGAAAATAATTCAATAATTGTTATATTTGTATGTTGGTTCCTAATAATAGGTAATTAAGTAATTATTGGATTTTAGTAACAAGTTGTTATATTGTAGTAATTTAGGTCCCGGTTGTATGGTTGCCAGGTCTGTTAACGTATCGACTTGTAGCACCGTAATTGTTTAGCAGTTACCAGACAGAGAAATGGTTCCAGTGCCTATGGAAAGTGTCAGTTGCTTTTTCTGTCTTCAGGATGCACCTATCCCTTTCTCAATATGGCCGAGATAACTGCCATCAGAAACTATTTTATCTTCCCATCTGGATGTAGGTTTTTGCACACAAAACATAAGCAGTATGGATTTCGTTCTTCTGGATTTATTGATGCCTGTATATAACAGTTTTTTTTAATTCAATATTCTAAATGTTGTCTACGTCTTATACTTTAGTTATAATTCAGAATGAATGCCTTTTTTCTCAGAACTCAAAACGGATAATATCGCGTCAAATTGGATTTATTTTTTTTACCGGAGGGATAATATCCATCTAACAACGTATTGCAACAAAGAAAGATATATCACAGGTGCACATTGGGAGAAAGAATAAGAACACCGTAGCTTGAAGATATCTACAAGTAGATCGTCGATGCCCTGGAAGAGTTGAATGATGTTATGATTGCCAAAGACTTTTCAAGGAACATCTTCATGGTGAACAAGCTTGAAGACGACATCTTGTACAATCATCCTGGGACGGGGGTCAGCAGAGGTTCCAAAAGAATCCAACGATGACGAAGGCGATGATCTCGCCAAAGATATCTGCTCCACAAATCATATACCCCAACCTAACAAAGAAAGAATTCGATCAGTTCTACGGGTCGGACTCCGAAGGCGAGGTTGAAGGTTTCGACGTGGAGGAACTTCCAATCTCATGTCTCATGTTCATGAACACGGAAAAAAGATCTGGTTTCCTCGCAAACCGTCCTTTTCAGAACTAGACAAAATAACTTAGAAACAAAGAAAGATTTTCATCAAAAATTAAAACCCAACCAACAAACCAGTTAATATGTATGTAATGACAAAAGTACGCGGGTGTAGGCTTTAAGAAAGCTTTATTCAACTGAGAATACACGGTTCGCGTATAGTGTCCTTTTATAGTCCCAGTAAACAGAAATAGCTCTCTCTAAGAGGAGATTAAGAAAACAAGGGGAGACAACTCTTAATTATTAATATCAATGTATTCAATTTTATTTCGATTTCTCTAATGTGTATCGACCATTTAGTAGATTTATAAACGAAAGGGACATTATCATATTTCCGTAATGCTTACGAATAGAAAAGTAAACAGTGTCCTGTTTTTTCTTTTTCTCATTTTTTTCTATTTCTTTTACACAGGTCTTATTAAATTTGTTGCCCTAAAATTAAGAGATGTTTATACATCGGAAGAATGATTTTATTTCTCTGCAATTTCTATGCTTTTTTTAACCATCTCTTATACTTCCTAGTGATCTATGCCAAAGGATTACCGTAATTGCTTTAAAATATTTTTTTACATTTCCGGTGAGAAAACTAATTTAAGAGATATAAACATCGAAATCTAACAACGAGAGATAAGCACTTATTAATTAGGGGATAATTGTATTTTGCTTCATGATTAGAGCTTTCCGTAGTCTAATTGTTATGACAAACGGAGCTAAAAGGCAGTTTCCTCGATTGAAATGATGAATACTGTTATTGTCCGGTTCCTTGTACCCCGGGTGATAGTCCAAGGTAGAACCAATAAAGAAGAACTCGAACACAGGTATGGAATAACACAGATATATTACAAACAAGAATATATACAGAGAAGTAGAAGTGTTAGTACGAACAATCAGGTTTAGTAGTAATTGTCTGAACGCGACTCTGTTTCGGACTGCCTCTGACTCGACTGAACTGACTCGCTCACTCTGAATGACTGACAAACTCCTGACAGACTTCACTCCAGACTTCAGACTGAACAGTATTTAGTCACCCCCACCCCCACGAGGGCATCATGTGGCACAAGGCCGGTTTAACGTGGGATCTCCGAGCCCGTGGGATCGGCCAAAAATATGCCCTTTGAACCCGTATAAACGGGTTCATGGTCGGTTTACCTCCCCGAAAGAGAATCCGCCCTTCGGCGTAGCCTCGTTCGGGTTCCTCCCCGCCCGAAGGTAGAGAGTTCAACCGATCAGCTGGTCGCCTGACTTCAGACTGAACAGTATTTAGTCACCCCCCCAACCCCCGACGAGGGCATCATGCGGCACAAGGCCGGTTTAACGTGAGATATCCGAGCCCGTGGGTTCGGTCAAAAATATGCCCTTTGAACCCGTATAAACGGGTTCAGAGTCGGTTTACCTCCCTGAAAGAGAATCCGCCCTTCGGCGTAGCCTCGTTCGGGTTCCTCCCAGCCCGAAGGTAGAGAGTTCAACCGATCATCCGGTTCCTCTTGAGGCGCAGTATTTATTACGTATGGAATAGTCTATTATGATATTATGGGTAAGGTCCCATAACAAATACACTTTCAATTGCTCTCCTAAGGGGAGGGGTACATATTCTTCAATGATATTTCTCAATGTCTCGATGAGGATTCCTTTTATTTACACTATTTACATGCAGATTATTGTCCTCGTCTTTGTTGTTGTTATCATAACGTTTCGGCCGTTGTGCCCACTCCTGACCTTCATCAGTTGTGTCCATAGCGATATGTACCTGATGGAGATGACCAAAACATTGTGATGACAACAGAAAGATGTGGGCAATAGCCCGGATATACATGGTGTAAATAATTAAATTCATTGATTAAAGAAAAAACATATGTCTACGCAAACATGTTTACCGAGTTAATATAATGTTTATAAAAGTAAATTCCTATGTCTTTATATGAGTATAGATGAAAACAAAACGTAATGCCTGTCATAATTTACTATTAAATTATTACGAACATTTCATAGATATTTTAAATCTATAATCATTATGTGTTATATAGGGAGAAAATGAGTAACTACCGACACTGAGATTCGAGCGTGACACTCTGGACTAATGGATATATTGTTTCCGCCAGGTGTATAAATAGCGGTGTCAGGCTACTGAATGGAGTGATTATTGAGTGAAAATATCCAGTCGAATTAGTGTGAATTATTGTGCGTCGATGATTTGGTTTTTGATTTAGGATTTATCGAACGTTAAGCCGAGCCGAGCTACTTACAAGGTTTTCACTGAAATGATTATCTTTGGGTTGACTTTTACTTCTTGTTAAGTATTTATTTGCGGTTATAATTAAATAATGTTTTATCTTAACATTGAAGTCTTGAGATATACTTAATTACTAACGGCCAGCGTACGTCACAAAGATATGTTTTCCAGTCTCTACAGTCTCTTCTAAATGTACTTTATATAATTTGACGCGTTCTACACATACTGTTAGAGTGATTTCTATAAAAATAAACCCCGCATCACCCAGGTCTATCAGCTTCACCTACTCTTCAGTCTTGTCCCCCGAATCTTCTTTAATTTTCCATTGAGAAAATAATCGTATAAAGACGTATTTTAGTTCCTGGCTGAGATCAAGAATAACATGTCCAGTGAGATGATGGAGATACCTAAAGAAAATTGCAGATTTATTTTTATTCTTATATTTTTTCGAAAACAGAAGTGTCGCTTGAATAAATGTTTGAGGCCTTCGTAGAAGACTATAACACTATTGCCTTAGTTAGGCATTTTTTTTTCATTTAATAAATCATGGTTGGTCCGGAAATATAACTTTATTGTCAACGTTATACAGTAGGCTTCTCTCTTCGCTCCAATAAAAATGGTATCTCTAAGGAGAGGCATTAAGATTAAAAAGCAGTAACATATTTTCTGTTTTGGGAAGAGAACATGCTGCAAATATTCAGCTGGGTCGTAACATATTAAGGAAAAGTTTGCACGTGAAGTAAACACAGTAAGTAAATGGATAAATAGAACTTTTGCTACTCATGGAAAGAAAGGAGAAGCAAGGCTGCGTAAGAAGAATTTCAGCGTCAGACAATCTCCAACGGGCAATGAAGGAAAGAACAAAAACAAGATTGATACTCACTTTACAGCTTTTGTTAAACGATGTATAAATATTTACATTATTTATATTGTTTGGACTGTTTTCCTCTTATTTATAGCCACATTCACGACAACTCGTCCGTTGTACGCCCCGGCCTACTTCAGGTGATTGGAATCTCGAACTGAATCCTTTATTTCGTCCACTGGGGTAGATTATTCTAATTAGACGTGCTGTGAGGACAACAATCCGAATAATGTAAATAACGTAAACAATTCCAATACCTCATCGCCGAAATATAGACAGTTATTGAAGGATCGGTACGTACTCGATATGCAGAAGGTGAAGAAGTAGTTATGTAAAGCCTGATAGTACCTGCAGTTTGATGCTTGCACTTGATGATTATAAAAATTTGTGTTCCAAGACAAATAGCAGATTTTTTCAATTTCTCCAAACTTTCCTTCCAGACGTCTACGTTCAAAGCTTAGAAGGTGGCATATCAATAAACTGTATAAAATGAAAGGGCATAAATGCTATTCTTCTGTTGTACTCTCTCTCTCTCTCTCTCTCTCTCTCTCTCTCTCTCTCTTTCTCTCTCGTCCACTAGCGATAATACGGGACTCATTCTCATCGTGAGAGAGTTACTTTCCAAAGTAAACCGACTACTTAATTTCAGCCGAAATACGTGGCACATCACACACGGGCACACGCGACCAGAAAAAAACAGCTAATCACATTAACTCTATGCGATTTTTTTTCGTTCACAAGAGGAATCTTACACTCTTCTTAAATTCTTTTATTTTATGTATAGAATATATTTTAAATCCTCTACATGTGCTGAATTAATTTATTTTGAAAGTTTCCACCCTGTGACGTTTGTCGGTGTATTTATTATTTTCTAAGGCGGTTTGCTGGTAGCTCCTGCTGATATCACATTAACAAAACAGGTGTTTCTTTGAAAGAAATTCAATAGGTAGACAACTATAGGATTCTGATTCGAATCGAAATGATATCTCCTGACTCGATACATTTAGACCATCCTAGACACACGATATCTTCTAATTATGGACTTTTTTCGTGTCATGTCATCTGCAGAACGTCAACAATGATGTCTCACCCAAACAACTCCTCCATTTTTGCTCTAAGCAGTGATTGACTCTCTAAGTCCCGTCTTGGTCTCCAATTTACGTCAGATTATTAGGTGACTGTTTTCCTCTTTCCCTAATTCCTTCAATACGTACTGTGAGTGTTAAATTTTCCAAACGTTCTTTCCTCATTATATCCCCAGAGATATCAAATACCTGTTTCTCAATGAGGCATTACAAATTTCTAGGAACCGCTTCTAAAAAAAGCACGTTATCTTTAGGAACTTGTTCTGCTTATTTTCTTTTCAATCTGAGAAAGGACATTTATAGTATCAAAAAGAATTAAACTATTTTGATAATTTAATAGAACATATTTATTTATTAAGATATTTTCAGCTTGAAATTCTGTTTTCATTCTATTTCTGTTAAGAAGTATGATTCATTTAAACTTTAGTGTCATCAGTTGTGTTATGTTTTCTTAGTTACATTCGAACTGAATCGCTGTATTCCCAAAAATCCAATTGTAGACAAATCGAGGTTATGACTAGAAGATTTGCCAAATCTTGAATACAATTTCTTTTCAGAATAAATTATGTTCATCACAGAAAACCTGTTTCAGCCTCCGCAGAAATTACAAAAAAAGTATTAATTATATTTTTAGCTATTATATATCGGCTACTAATATATAAGATTATTTTCGGGTAATTCAACAACCGGTTCGTTAAGCTCTTATAATTTTAAGAATCGGTTCGCAGGAACCGGTGCCAACTGGTAGGATGATACTATTGCTCTTTCTGATTCTTAAAATCTTCCCATTTTCCTTAAAACGTCCAGGTTGTCCACAGGTTTTGTACATTATTCTCCACATATTTCTAGCAAAGCACATTTGTATCATGAAGTATCTTCGTATGCGTATTTTCGTATATTATTCTTTATTAGACAATCTAATAGAGAATAATAATTATTGCATTGTGTTTCAATACTTGTTTCTAAAAACATTTCTTCACCCATACTAGATAAATAGTGTCTATAATATCTTTTAACGAATTTATGATTTCTCAAAATGGCGATTATGTGGCTTTTGCTATCCCGTGTTTGAATTCTGATACCGATAATTATAATTCTTGAAAGAATTGAAAATATTATATTTTATTATAATAAATTTAATATTCAAAGATCACAGAATAAAGTTAGCATGTATTTTTATTCGAATCTTTCACATATGAAATCATTTTTAGCTTTTTATAGGGAGAGGGCAGTGGATTTAGCCAGAAAATTCAGACTAGGAACCCGCAACAAACGCGGAGAAAAATGGATCCAATGGTGGATGGCAAATGACCAGGTAATAGCCAACACATTGATTCCAAGAACATCGGATACTATTATGGACATGGAGAAGCCCGGGATGAGAAACATAAATCAAATTGACTACATAACTATCAACAGAAGAGTCAGGAATGCAATGGTTCACTGCAAAACCTACCCAAGTGCCGGGTGCAGGAGCAATCATCGCACCGTTATAAGTAAATAAAGAGTGAAACTGAGGAAACTGAAAAGGCTTAACACAGCACCCAAGCTGCAATACAACAAACTCCTGAGCGATCCAAATCTGAAAGAAAAATATATGGACAATGTGAAAAGAAGTTACGAAGGACATAGTGGAAAATCTAAATAAGACGCACTAAGAGACGCTTTAGTGAGATCAGCAAACGATATCATCTCAAATGAGAATGGACAAAGAAGAAAAAAAAACGAATGGATGACCGATAAGATTCTCAGCATGATGCATAGGAAACAGAAAACTCTGCCAAGGAAGTGAATACAGAAAATTACACAATGAAATAAGGACAAAATGCAATTAGGCGCAAGAAGACTGGCTAAACCAAAAAACGTGCAGAAATAGAGAGATTGAGTACCACCAACAAAAGAGATAAACATAAAAAAATAAGGCAACTAACAGGATAGAAAGCATGCTCGTCAACAGGCTGCCTAAGATCAAAGGATGGTACACTCATATTAGGGAAGGAACCAAATCTTCAGCACTGGAGCGAGTATATTGCAGACCTCTTCTACGACGAAATAGAACAATCAACAATATACAGAACTACCGAGGGAGCTGAAATTCTAAAAACCGAAGTAAAAGATGCACTGGCCAAATTGAGCAGAAACAGGGCGGCAGGGCCAGACAGAATTGTGGCGGAAATGCCTGACAGCCCTGGATGATTTTGGCATAAAAATAATAAATCACAGAAATAATAATTGAAATCTACAGCAGTGGGGATATACCGGAAGATCTCAGTAGATCTATTTTCATGGTAATGCCTAAGAAACCAGACACAAACTAATGTAAACACCACCAAACAATCAACCTAATGAGCCAAGTAACAAAAATTCATCATCCGTATTCTGATGAATAGTGTGTGCAGCAGAATCAGGCCAGAGATAAGCAAGAACAGTATGTTGTTTTTAAGACAACGGAACAAGGAACACGATATTCATGCTCAGAATGTTGTCAGGAAGCGCAATACAAATGTATAAGGACGTGTATCCATGTTTCATAGACAACGTAAAGGCGTTCGACAACGTACGCCACAAAGATCTGTTGGAACAACACAGCAACCTTAATATCCAAAAATTAGTTATATTTATGGTATAGATCAACCTTCTTCAAATTAGGCAAGGGTAGTCTCTAATTGTATCTTCTTTAAAAGGTCTTCCTGACTAGTCTTTTCATAAAATCGGTGACGTATACCGGCATGGTAACTACAATCATATAGAATATGTGTTAAATTATATGCCTCCTGAAATGCTGTGTATTCAGGAAGATATTCATTTTTTTTAGAAATGAATTAGTGATGTAGGTGTGTCGTATTCTGATTCTTGATTGGACGAGAAAGCTTGAGACCTTGTACAAGAGCCATTCGGGATAGTGGGTTACAGCTTAAGAGGCACGGGTGTATACAGAAGACAACGGTTAAAATAAGACTGGTTCCACAAGGCAGTGGTTCGTAGGAAGAAGCTGTTCGAGTGGAACTTGTATATCGCCAAAGAAATATGAAAGGAATGAGGGTGGTACGCTATGATGTTTGTTGAGTGGTCTGTCTTAACCGTGGATGTGAAGACAGGTGGATCGAAGGAGATTAGTTCATCTGAACACTCCCCATCACCCCCCATGAACATATCGAGAGGCTTGCGATATCTCGTCTATGAGGAAGGAAGTGTAATGTGGAAAATAATTCGTCGCCTACAAAGACACGGAGATGGTTTTGGATTCTAGAGTGGAAACTAGATACTGGTAAGTTCCTCCCCCACCGTATATAGCAGCAGTATACAGACTGATCTGGCTCTTGGAAAAGTATAGGATAGCAGGAGGAGTGAGGTACTTGTTAGAAAGTTACAGAGAAGCCACCATTTTTCCAGCATCTTTAGCAATTGACCAGTGTCGAACTCGATGTCAGGATTGAATTTAAGCCCTAATAAGCGTTCAAATATCGGGTCCTTGCCGAGGAAACATCCGTTCATCACAATTGGTGAAACTTCTGGATTTGATCAACGATGGCTTAATTCTATAAAATGTGTTGTTTGGTTGGAAGTTCCATTAATCTTAACCAAACCTTACAAAATTCTAGGAGGATGTTATTGTCAGTTAAGATTAGGCTACTTAAATTTTGCCAATGGCGAAAGCTTAAATTTTAGGTTCTCTTTAACTACACCGATTAGAGGTGAGAGTTTTATTTAGGAAACAGGCTTTCTTGCGGATAATCTAAGCAATGATTAT
Source organism: Acanthosepion pharaonis (assembly GCA_903632075.3). Lineage (NCBI taxonomy): Eukaryota > Metazoa > Mollusca > Cephalopoda > Sepiida > Sepiidae > Acanthosepion > Acanthosepion pharaonis. Next base: position 1,814,285 of record CAHIKZ030005580.1, read on the forward strand.
CAGTGAAGAATCGCCATTTCAAGATTTTCACAGATTTCTAAAACATTCGTTGGTAACTCCTGAAATTTTTTTTCTGCATATTATTAGTTTTGACTAACAATTTTTTTTTTCAGGAGGGCTAATGTTCCGAGATAGAAGAAAGCCAGGATAGTGCATCTGTCATGATTATGGCTCTTTTATGAACCGATTCTCTCTTACAATATGGGACACACATATATAGAAGAGGACGTTGTGTGTCAGTTGTATACAACCGTTTTTATGCTGGAAAAAAGCTTTGAGCGAGAAAAGTCTTAGGTTCTTGTCACAGATCAACCATTTTGGAACATTGTAGATTGGCGTTACATAATCACAAACAGAGAATTGTACAAAATAACACATACCACATCACTTGAGGACTAACAACTTCAAAAACATTTAAAATGGATAGCACATGTATCTCGATGAGAAAACAATTGAATAATCAATATGTAAAGATTTGACACATATTCAAATAGAAGTTTTGCAAGGAAACCAAAATGAATATTAGAAATTAAGCAACTTCGAGCGTGGTTAATACTTAGATGAGTCACCGGTTTGGAATAGCAGGTGCGGATGTGCTTGTGATGCAAACGATATTGGCTTGGAATTGTTAATCGTGGAGCCGAGTTTAGATTTTTGTGAGTTCGTTATATTTACTGAAAGACAAATACACTTAAAAAAGGTATGGATTCACTATAGCGTCCACGTTTACATGGTGCTTGAAAATTGTCTAGCCTTACCTAGGTGTCACAATGGGTATATTAAGTTTTGTATATTTTTACTGCAGCAGTTCCAGACAATTCAGTTTATTTTTAATTTTCTAAGTCCGTTCTCCAAGAATATATATCAATTTTTATTGTGATTCAGACCCCAATTACTACGGAAATGAGAGGAGTTTTAAGTGAATGCATTTATTCTGTTTCAAGTTCTTTATACTTATTTATGCTTATTTTTTAACATATGTATCTATATTTGATTGCACTGTTATTATTATTATTATTATTATTATTATTATTATTTGTTGGTTCCAATCTAGACTGAGAATAACGGCAAAATACTTCCTCCTCCATTAACTTCCAAATGAAAAATCAGACCACCTGCAGCTATTCTTTTAAAAATAATTTTACCCAAAGCAAGACGATAATGCCACTAAGACGCAAGTGGTAACAGAGAGTGGACTGGAATTGAGGGAGAAAACTTTATTGACGAGAAAGAAAATAAAAGAACATTGATCAAGAAGACAGAAGATTAATGTTTCATTTAAATCTTTGCTGGATTCTGATGGGACATATTGTCTGACACGATACAAAGTGGAGAAGATAAAAATCAAATTTTCAGGGGAATCTTTCATTTCCGGGAACAAGCACCAAAATTGGCACACATACACCTTGACGATTTATCTTTTGATAAAACAAATCAGCCACTTAAAAATTAAAGATGGCGGACATTTTTCAAGATGGACGCTATTGAATATACAGAAATACTGCATATCGCAATAAAACACAAAAAATGATACATCTTTCACTAAGTAGAATCCGTATTTTTAACCATGGACTAATTCACTGCCTTTCTTGTACAAACAGAGTGAACGTCACCTCACAAGCAGGGAACATTGGATGGCACGGCTGATGTGAAACTAACCACTGGATTCAGTATCAGCTGAATAATTATTTAGTGGACCGAAATAATTAGTTTAGTGTCCCAAATGCTGTCTAACAAGGTAGTTTAACTGTTATGGTGACCTATCTACATTAAATTGAACTCTTCATTCTACATAAATACTAACCAGCGAAAATTCCTAAGCGAACAGTCGGGACGTAGTGTAACCTGACAGTTCGGACGGAAACTTCTAATTGTTGTCTAAGAACACTCTTAATTTGTATATATATTCTGTTATTTTAATACATCTGTTAAACTTACCTTCTTTCCGTGTCTTTCTTTCTGGCCTCTAACAGGCCGCAACATTAATATAGATGTTTAGTTAGACAGCCGAACCTGAATTGAAACGGTGTGCCATGGCGAGAGAGCCAAGACAATGGTAACGGGGATTTATATTGATTTGAACATAGTTATCTGGATGCTGTACATATCGCACAGGACTTAAATGATACTGGATAGGTGAAGGTGATATATTTTTTTATTCCTGAATCTAGTCATATGTCATAGCTTATTGTGCATGTTTGCAATAAAGGTGGTGAAATGATAAAACTTGGGCCTTGATTCACTGAATAGAGATCATTATCATACCGTGATACCTTGAATACCATTCACCAAGATAGCAAATATAGATCCAGGACAGACTAAATTCCGGATTGACTGGTGCAAGTGTTGTCTTTATCAGAAGAAGAGTGAAGAGCTCAAGTGAACACGTAGCCCAAAACAACAAGAGCATGATGGCTACACTATAACATCGACAAATATTTCCCTCTTTTCAAGCAATGATATGACTATTGTTCTGGATCCAGCTAGACTTGAGGATTGTGGTGGCAGTGAAGGAGGAACAAGGCGCAGTATCACCGAAGTTGTCGCCTTATGTTCTACAACACGAAACTAGGGAGATCCAGAAAATGAATAGTAGAGTGTGCTCAGCCATTAAAATGCCAGACCAAGCTGCCTAGAACCATTCTTGAAGGCAAATCGAGTTTCATATCTGACAAACAAGCCCCATCCTCTAAACTCAGACAAGCTATGACGATGAACCTAAATAATAGACTTCCTGAATTTATCTTAAACTTTAAATGATGGAAAATTCCTTGCAAGACTCAGCGGGGGAGAAAGTATTGCACAGGAGCGCAAATACCATTTTCCATGCTTTACAGACGTGTACTAAAAAGAGAGGATGTACCTCAGAGCCACCAAGAGACTGGAAAAGGAACGTACACCTGAAGTGGGTACCCACCCTCAGGCATTCTCAGAGCTACTCACATATCTATTGGAGACCACCATATCTTATGAATAGTTGACATAGTTGACATATATCCCCAGCACCTGGAGTAGCTGGGTGTTGATGCCTCTGCTGTCAACTCCACAAGACTTAAGGAAAATCTGCTGTCAGAAAAGCCTGAGTTGGAAGCTCACATGCAGGGAAGAGATGTTCTACTGGTTTTCCCGAAAATTATCTAGTCAGAATGGTTTGACTATTATAGTGAAGTTGCTATCCCCGGCAAAGCAACTAACATATTACGAATCATATATTAGACCACAGCCTAAAATTTGATAGAACCTTCTATGATGGGTGCATCGAGCAGTACATTCCACCCACAGATTGTGGCCATGCTTGAACACGGAGCGGACATCAACTCTCAACTGAGGTTTGGCACATCAAAGAAAGATTTAGCATTTGCTCCGCTGCTTCAGTAAAACTGCTATGCAAGGTGCAAAGAAGGAGCAGCAACTCACAGAGACTATAAAGACGGAGAGACCCTGTTTCCTGTTTACAATGGGTTCTCTGTTTACAAAAAGATCAGAAAGAGAACGTTGGTGAAAATGCTTTACGGGCATGGCATCAGCATTTTATACGACAGGGTACTAGAGACACAGTTTGGAGATGCAACTGTCAACAAGTACGTGGAGGATTGGCTTATCTGTCTAACAGTTCTGAGAATAGGGCACTTCGCCATATCAGCCATAGAAAACATAGACCACAATCCCACTGGAACGACAGCGACCACTTCTTTTCATGGAACCTGTTTCTCTGTTTTCCAGCACCCAACCAAAGAAGACATAAGTGCAGAGTGTGGACAGCTGCAGTTTAGAGAGCAGAAAATGAAGACAGTTTCAGAACATCCAGAATCCTTCACCAATGTTTGGCCATCCTTCTTCACCAAGAAGAAACCCTCTCCTCCCCAGAGTGGTGTGGCACACGCAGACACCGGTCTGCTGAGGCCACAACTGGCAATAGAAAAGATGTAGCTGGAGAAAGTCACTGTGACAGATGGGTCAGTAGATGTGACTTGGTCAGACCACCTTGCTTCACAGAAGAGAGAAAAACCATTCGAGATCAGTATTACATCACTTTTCCCTGCTTGTATATTGAGATGGCAGCACTGGAGTCCATTGGAACTCAAATCCAGAAGAGTGGTTACACAGGAGCCCTCGTGAAGACAAGAAAAGCATCTCCTATGATAGCAGATTCGTTTCTGACAGCTTCGAGCCCCACTAGAATACGACAGATGAACCAGGTAATAGCTTGTAGTCTGTACATGCTTCTGAAGGCAGCCCACACGTGCTACTCGAAAGAGACGGATGAATAACCCGAAGAGATGCCTAGCTTCGATGCATGGTGTGAGCATCGCAAACCGCAAAGTCCTCAGTTTCATTTCTGGTAATGGTGCTGTCAATGGAACTGGTGATCCTCTTGTTGACCCGATCATTCAGGGAAGCCAACTTCTTGTTGTACTGGCTGAGCTGATACCGTAGTTCTTTGCCAACAACAATATAAACGATGACCGGTGGCTTCCGATCCATTACAGAAACATGGTGACCCTTGAACAGAAGTATCCTCAGCAAGCCCAGAAGCTCCAGAGTGAAAACACAAATAAAGCTGACAGTTCTCAACAGTGGCTATTGACTAAGCACACGAGCAGGCCAACGCTGTCATCAAGGCAAACGAGGGTGCGATCGACGTGTATGAGGATCCATCAGCACTGAGACGATAGATGATAGCTGGTCCTAAATTCAGCAACTTAGTTGCACAGTGTGAGACATCATATGGAAACAAAATGGGTACTGAAGACACCAGCCACGATGAGGAGACAAAAAGAGGACAAAAGGTGTTCTCTAAGGGTTCCTATGGGTTTAATTTTTCAATAAGCTCCATGATTGAAAACAATTCGTTCGTAGTAGAGCACTTTTACAGACTCTTTATTATATAAATTTAATAGTATTAGTATGATATTTTTTAAAAAAAATATGGAACCTACACAATTTGATTATTCGTCAAATGTATACCAATATAAAATCAAATTAATTAAATAAAATAGAACATTTCATAAAAGGGTTAAAATAGAAATTATTTTACTTTCTTCATGATAACAATAAGGTTAATAATAACAAGGATATATATATATATATATATATATATATATATATATATATATATATATATTATTGATTCCGAAAATAATTTAATAAATATTGTAAATAAAATCGAAACAAGAAAAAACAGCAGTAAATTTGAAAATCAGTTAACAACTTACATAAAATTAATAAATAAATCAAATAAGCTATTTATACAAGCAGGCAAATCAAGAATAATGTATAAAATGGAAAATACCAAATATAACAAACTAGTCTAAAAAGAGGTACATAAATTTTACAAAACTACCAACAATGGAGCAGAAAATAATATAAATAAAGTAGCAAAAACTAAAATTAAAATTATATAACATAATTAACAATGAATGAAAATAGAACAATTTATTAAATTAAAGGATCCTAAGGATAATTATCTAAACAAGCCTTCACGTACATTATTAAATGCCACAAAAAGAAATATAGGAAAATAAATAAACAAATAGTAGGAAAATATTTGCGAAATTAAGAAAAATATTAAATATAAATCAATGGAAAACACAAAAAGAAACTATTAAATAGCTCAACAATCTTACAAACAAAAACAATTGCTCTTTTATATAAATAGATATAAAAGACATTTATCCTTCCATTATCAAGTATATATTAAATAAATAATTAAATTTAGCAATACAACACATAAATATTCAAGACAAAAATTAGACATAATTATTCATTGCAGAAAATTATTATTAAACTACAGCAATAATATAGGGTTAAAAAAGAATAATTACAATAATAATAATGAGAACTTTGATGTATCAAGGAGCAGGTAAGATGGTGCGTTTTTTATTTTTGCGATATATGTCATGCATAACTTATCAAATATAATTAATAGAAATATATATAAGTTTATATAGAGGTGATGGTTTAATAATTGTAATGGTAGACAAACTGAAAATATAATAAAACGAATAATGGAAATATTTAATAAATTAGAATTTACACTAGACATAAAACCTAATCTAAAAATAGTAAATTTTCCAGATATAACGATTAATTTAAATAATAATACATACAAACGTTATAGCAAATAAAATAATAATCCCATGTATATAAACAAAAATTAAAATCACCCATCTAATGTATTTAAGCATATACCAATATATATTAATAAAATAATTGCAACTAATTCTATCAATATAAAGGTATTTAATGAAAAGAAATATGTGATTCAGCATTAATAAAAGTAGTTATTCGAATAATTTAGAATACAGAACTAACAGTAATACAAACACAAATAATAGAGAAAAATATTTTTTTAGTTTAATCCACATTTTGATAATATAATAAAAACAAAGAAATAAAAATACCTTTAAGTTAACTGAAAAACACTTCCCTAAAAATAGTAATCTATCAAAAACTATTAATAAAATTACAATTAAAGTCAGTTATAATTGTATGAAGATTACGTAGAAAATAATGAAAATATTAAACCTACATAACGAAAATTACCATAACAAACACGCAAAATAGCAACAAAAATTGTAATTGTTGAACTATAAACAACTTCCCACTTATAATAAATGTTTAACCAATAATATAATATATGAAGCAATTACATCAAATAGCATTAACACCGAAGAAGAGGATTATATAGAAGCAACTGAAACAACTTTTAAAGAAAGATTTATTAGTAAAAAAATTAAGATAGACATCTACGCAAATAACAAATTATCAAGATATATATGGAGTCAAAAAGAAAAAAAATATTATCTAAAATTAAATGGGAAATCATATAAAATTACCTCATATAATATTAATAATAGAAGATGTGCTTAAGAGAAGAATTTTATATAATAAATTTCAATAGTCAAATTAAACAAGAGAAATCAATGGTTACATGTAGATATTTTACTTTGCAACTTAAATCCTAATATAAAATAATATAATAAATACAACAGAAAGTAATATAAATTAAACAATATAACGTAATGTAATAAACACAATGCAACACACACACACACACACACACACACACACACACATATATATATATAGATATATATATATATAACAATCATATATAAAACAAAGACATACATACAAACAAAACTAACAATGAAAAATAAAAATTACAAAATATAAAATTAAAAAATGTACAATTGAAAAAGAATTGCGTTTATGAAGGAACACATGAACACAGGTAAAATCATGATTTGCACGCAAATATATATATATTTATATTATAATTATTAATTAAAAAAAATATGACTCCTTCGCTACATAAGAGTTCTCATATTTCAAAAACGAGAGCCGAAAACCCTAATATAATTATTAAAATAAAATTGAGTTAAAGTATCAAGTCCTGTTTCATCCTCCACCGAAAATTTAAGAATAACCAATCTTGAAATTTATGCATCTTTATAAGCATGTTCATTCGCAAAATTAATTACGATAGAAACGGCTGGAGCGACCATTTCGATAAGAGGCATAAGAGTTAATTTGTATCTACATATCAGTCAACTTCGGAAAGGGGTCAAGCCGAGGCAGGACTGGGGTGTCCATTTCAAAGCGAATGATGGCATTCATGTGCACACTTCGTCCCGTCAGTCACAGCGAAAGATAACTTTTGGCACCCTAATATGTCGTTAAGTGTCTAGAGAATGTTGTTTTATTTTATTTATTTATTTTTTTTATCATTTTATATTTTTCTAAAGGACTGTTTCGTACTTAATCGCGTCGCCCTGAACTAAAATTTGTTTTTTGAAGACTTCATAAAGGGTTTTTCTATCTTATGATTGAGTTAAGCTTCTAAACCTTTTATTAGACTATGAAATTTTTTTATGCTAATTATTTAATGCGAAAATTTGTTGATGTCGGCAGAAAATCGTTAACTCAGGTCTATGGTTTAATAAATTTTCATAATTTAGAAACTTATTAATGTGTAGATTTTCATGTAGGCAAAAGGGCATGGGCATCCCAGGTTTTACAATTTCTTGTTCTATTTATTATTTTCCATTTTACTTTTGGTGTTTTATTCATTTTTTTAAATGCCAAAAATATTTGGATAGAGATGTCTGATTTCTATTTCAAATATTATTGGATGAGCTTTTGTGTTGTCTCCATCTAATTTTAAATTCATTCTTCGTTGAACCAATGTATATCGTATAAGTGTTAGGACACCCGATGGATGATATAGTGCATTGGTATACCACAGATTTTGTGCGGCATTTATTTCCCAACGGGCAGTCTGTATGGTTTCTACAATCATATGATTTTTCATTATTTTTGTCTAATTTTAGTTTAGTATTTATTATTAATCCTTTGGCATTCGGATTTTTCCGGGATTTTATTACTATGTTTTTTTTATAATTCTTTCTAGATTTTCAGTGTAAATGTAACTTAATTTTAAGGTGTTTTTATTAAAGATCTTGCTAAGTCTGCTATTAGTAGGAAAATGTTTTTTGAATTAAAGCTAAGAACTTATGTCCTATCTTAATAGTAACCATTTGGTTGAACAGAGGGGTATCCCAAATGATTTTCCTTTTCCTGTTTTTATTCTGGTTAGTAGTATTGTTTCTGTAATTCATGTTAGCATTTTGTATCCGCTAATTTTTATTGCTGCGTTATAAAAATCACTATGTTGTCGGAATATTTCCTTATTAGCGGAGTTCATGCTGATTCTTTTCTCTATTGATGTGGGTATATGCTTAATTATAGATGGAGGGTGGTTTGACTTAGGGTATACATACAAGGGATTAGTGTTAGGTTTTCTGTAAGGTATATATTGTTTATTAAGTCTAGAGTTAAGTCGAAAAGTTTACCCTTTTTAATTTAGTATTGACTGTAGTTTTTAAGTTTAGTTTTCTGAATTCACTATATATTATCTTTCTAATTTCATCTGTTTTAAAATTTGTAGAGCTCCTCGCTACCATGATCCCGTCATCTCTTTATAGACCAATATCCTTAATGTCTAATTCACGGTGCGCGGTTAGATTGTATAGTATAAATGGACAGACAAGGTCAGAAGATTCTGAAGAATCTAAAGATCCCATGGTGATGTCAAAATTGTTATTAGTGTTTTTAATCCAGTTTTCGGCTCTCATTTTCGAAACATGAGAACTCTTATGTAGCGAAAGAATCATATTTATTAAAAAAAATAATGATAATTTAAGCTCTATTTCTATATAGAGTACTGTCACTTAAAAAAAAATAAAAACAAAAATACTAAAGAACTCCGGATTATTTACCTAACGTTTTCTTTCTTATTTTTCCACATATCTGCACACACACACACACACACACACACACACACACACACACACACACACACACACACACACACGCACGCACACACACACATATATATATATATATTATGGCTAATAATGCCATAATATATATATTACTCTTCGGTAAATCGAATTGAGTTCTCTCAGTCACTGTGTGTTTATCTAAAAATAAATACACTTAAAATTCACCTTCATCCATGCCGTGCGCCAAAGGCTTAGTGGTAGAATCCCCGACTGACGCCAATTCAATCGGGTTTCGATCCTAGCTAGAGGCAACCGGATGTCTAGCCACACTGATGAGCTGTGATACAGCGAAACAGTCTGTCTGTGGATGAATATATATATATATATATATATGCACATTTCATTGAAAACGACAGACAGGGTGATTTTATTTAGTTTTTTTTATACAATTTCTCATGCGATCTAATAAGTTTTAACTTTTCGGATGATAAATTATATAAAAACAGACCGAATGTTCCTTTTATCCGAGGGATTTCGGCTATACATTTAGCCATTTTCAAGGATTATATTTTTACTGTTAAAATAAGAAAGACTTTGTTTTATGAAATGTTTTCATTTTTCAAAACACGGTCAAGATATTGTGTCCATGTTCAAAGTTAATATTATTAAGTGTTGTTTGTTTGTTTTTATTAATAAGGCTTCCATTATAGCAACGGTGGATAAAAAGAACATTCGGACAGTTTTTATATAATTTTATATAATTTATTCTCCGAAAGAATAAAAAAAATATTAGATAGCATGATAAATTGTATAAAAAAACTAAATAATGAAATGTGCATGAAAGGAGGATTGCTGTCTAAATGCACACACACACACACACACACACACACACACACACACACACATATATATATATATATATATATATATATATATATATATATATATTTACAAAATAAAATCTCTGGATTTGCTATGATGAAAAAAGTCCCACAGAGGCCGAAATGCTTCGGATCAGATAATTATTAATTTTGTCTTTATTCATATTGTCTTTCTAAAAATATGTTCTATCTAAATTTATACAGAAAATTTACCAGTAAAAATTCGTTCATCACCATAGTTGTACATGAACGCATAACTTTAAAAAATTTAAAATCAAACTCAGCGTTGCTACTACGCGCTCCAAAAACAATAACTCATTTCCAATAGCATTTTCGGATACAACAATACATATATTTTCGTTGTCCTCTATTACTAAGAGAAAAAACAAGAACAACATCTATTCTATACCTGAAGATGTCTGTAGGAACAGACGAAAGCTTGTAGTAAAAATAAGAACTAATACGGCAGAAATTTATGGAAACAAGGATCTTTTCATTCATAACGGATTCGGAGGTTTTTGTATATTATTTGAATTGTTTGCGACGATGGATTTCTCGCCAATTAAATCTTTGCATTTGTTTTTTTTGAATAATTCATGAATATATATATATATATATATATATATATATATACATATATATATATATATATATATATATATATATATATATATATATCGTGTGCGTGTGTAAGATTGCTGATCTAGTCTTATTGTGTTATTCAAAGCTTGTATATTTCCGTTCATCAAGAGACATTAAAAGAATAGGGTGGTTAAATGAGTTTGTATGGATGTTTGATGGGATAAATGAGAGCAAATAACATTTGAAAATAGGCTTGAAGCTTTTAAGTTTGTATTGGTCGTAGAATCACAAAGAAGAGGTTGATGGGAAGATACAACTTCCTCCTTACTAATGGAATACGAACATCTCTCCCGTGTGTATATAGCCATGTCGAATCTTTAGTAAATGTCTGAATTAGTGGAACTAGGTGATGTAACGCTTGAGAACGTTTCCGTGTAAATACTGATAGAATGTCGACAGTCTTGCAACGTTACAACTATTTGGAAAAGCGATGTAGAGTGGAAAACAATCGGCTAAACTTTAAACCTCTCAAGGCTGGAAAGAAAGGATTAGTCATCCCAATCCTATATATACCCGCAATATTCCATTTTTCGTCTGATTTGGCTCTTGCAAATATACATCATGGTTGTTGAAGTTATTTTCTGGTCATTTCTCCAGCGTTTTAGCGAAAGATAAGCTAAGAAAATAACTGAGACAGCTTAGATAAATAAAACCCAATCTCACTTGACCTAGAGTAATTACTAGCAGAGTTGTCGGGTAGATAATTACTATTGCGTAATGCGTTTTAACCTCATCGAATTTGTAGTCCTTTGTCTGGTTTAGTTAATACCTCCAGGAAAACTCACTATAGTATGAGGCTTTGCTTGATTGTGTTTCAGACAATTCATTAGTGTAGTTCGATTCTCACTGTGTGCCTCAGTAGTATTGCCGTTTCCTGTGCAATATTAGGTGAGCTAATAAAAGAAAGACAAATCTTCTTATTTAAATTTTATTTACTTGGTAAATCAAGCGTATTGGGCTGTTGCCAAGAGAATTAAACTAATTGTGTTTGTTGGCAATAATATGTGGCGAACTGAGCTCAAATGTTTTCAGAAGAGACACGACGGAATAACACAGATGCCCGAACCGAAAATATAATAATGAATATTAGAAGCACAGGCGCGAAACGTCAAACTGGCTTACAAAGAAATGACATTTTAATTTCCTTTCTGAATGAAAATGCTAGTTTGCGGAGGAGACCGATTTGAGGGGAAGAGAATCACGGCCGCGAGGATTCGAGGGGGGTGAGAAGTAGGGCGAAAAGAAGAAAAAGTTTGAGAAGGTTAATGAAAGAAGATTAAGCGTAGGGCAAGAAGTCAGAGAATGGAGAAGAGGGAATGAAGGAAAAATAGTGTTAATAAAAGATAAATGTTTAAAGAAAAAAAAGGAAAGGTGATGATTATAATTTACTGGAGTTTGACACAAGATCAAAATATAAGAGCGTGTTCTGATGACTAAATTCAAGAAATTTACAAGTACCATGAAAAAAGGAAAGAATGACTGAAAAAAGATTCAAATATAAGGTAATAAAAGAGGGGAAAAAAGAAAGAAATAATGGCGGAATAAACGAATGACAATAAAGAGTATAATCTAGAAAGGCGGAAATAAAAACAACAAAAATATAATCAGAGATAAACATTGAAAGAAAGAAAGAAAGAAAGAAAGAATGAATGAATGAAAACTGGGAAATAATTATAAAAATATGAAAAAAAAGAATGAAAGAATGAAAAAAGAAAAAAGGAAATTGAAATATAGGACAAGAAATGAGGAAAAGAGAGAAAGAAAAAAAAAGAAAGAAAGAAAACGAAAGAAAGAATAAAGAATACAAAGAAAGAAAGAAATAGAAAATTTAAATATAAGTTACGAAAAAAGCAAATAAAATAAGAAAGAAAAAATGAAAGAAAGAAAAAAGAGAAGAAATATAAAATTGAAATATAAGTTATGAAAAGAATAACGGAAAAAAGAATGAAAGAAGAAAGATATATAGAAAGAAAAAAATGAAATATAGTGTAACAAATGAGGGAAAGAAAGAAAGAAAGAAAGAAAGAAAGAAAGAAAAGAAAAGAAAAGAAAAGAAACAAAAGAAATATAAGTGTTAATGGCTAAACGTAAGATGTTGTAGACATAGTGCATGGGGGAAGATGGAAAAGAAAGAAAGAAAAGAAAAATAGAGAGAAATATAAGTTATGAAAAGAGGAATGGAAGACATCAGAAAGATATATAGAAAAAATGAATATACGTAACAAATGAGGAAAAGAAAGAAAGAAATATAGAAAGAAAGAAATAGAAAATTGAAAAATAATATACGAAAAGAGGAAGTTAAAGAAAGAAAAGGAAATAAAGAAAGAAAAAAAAGAAGAAAGAGACAAAGAAGGGATGAGGAGACGCTAATTTTTTTTATGTGCTGAATATCTGAACGATTGATAATTGAAATATAAGAAGAAAAGCGAGAAGAAAGAAAAAAATTGAACTGAAAGCGGAAAATGTGGAAAGAGAAATTGAAAAAATATATAAAGCTAGAAAGAAAAAAGAATAAAAGAAAGCAATTTGCCCTTTGTATCCAGACAAGTTAAGTATGAAGAAAGTGTAATTAAATAAGAGAAAAATTCTATGTGACGTACTTACTCCTTGAAGACAACTCAAGATGATCAAAAATATTTTCATTACTGTCAGCATATATATTAATGATGAGAAAATGAAATACAAAAAAAACAAAAAACAAAATAATTACAAAAAACTGAAAAAAAACTTAATTAATTTAATGGTATCCTATGAGTCATGAATAGAGCTTTCCACTAACGCTGAAAATACAAGGGACGCTTAACGTTAAATTTAAATTTTCAATTTCTGGTATCCTCTGAGTCTGCATGAATAGCCTGGCTTTCCACTATTTATTTCGAGAGCAACGCTGAAAATACAAGGGACGCTTAACGTTAAATTTAAATTTTCAATTTCTGGTATCCTATGAGTCTGCATGAATAGCCTGGCTTTCCACTATTTATTTCGAGAGCAACGCTGAAAATACAAGGGACGCTTAACGTTAAATTTAAATTTTCAATTTCTGGTATCCTATGAGTCTGCATGAATAGCCTGGCTTTCCACTATTTATTTTGAGAGCAACGCTGAAAATACAAGGACGCTTAACGTTAAATTTAAATTTTCAATTTCTGGTATCCTATGAGTCTGCATGAATAGCCTGGCTTTCCACTATTTATTTTCGAGAGCAACGCTGAAAATACAAGGGACGCTTAACGTTAAATTTAAATTTTCAATTTCTGGTATCCTCTGAGTCTGCATGAATAGCCTGGCTTTCCACTATTTATTTCGAGAGCAATTGAAAATACAAGGACGCTTAACGTTAAATTTAAATTTTCAATTTCTGGTATCCTATGAGTCTGCATGAATAACTATTTATTTGAAGCAACGCTGAAAATACAAGGGACGCTTAACGTTAAATTTAAATTTTCAATTTCTGGTATCCTATGAGTCTGCATGAATAGCCTGGCTTTTCACTATTTATTTAAGGAGAGCAACGCTGAAAATACAAGGGACGCTTAACGTTAAATTTAAATTTTCAATTTCTGGTATCCTCTGAGTCTGCATGAATAGCCTGGCTTTCCACTATTTATTTCGAGAGCAACACTGAAATTACAAGGGGCGCTTAACGTTAAATTTAAATTTTCAATTTCTGGTATCCTATGAGTCTGCATGAATAGCCTGGCTTTCCACTATTTATTTCGAGAGCAACGCTGAAAATACAAGGACGCTTAACGTTAAATTTAAATTTTCAATTTTCTGGTATCCTATGAGTCTGATATCCACTATTTATGAGTCAACACTGAAATTACAAGCGCTTAACGTTAAATTTAAATTTTCAATTTCTGGTATCCTATGAGTCTGCATGAATAGCTTGGCTTTCCACTATTTATTTCTAGTTTTCATTGCTGTTATTTTGAAATATACCCCCAATGTCATAACAGTAGCTTTGCAAAAAAAAGAGAACACGCCGTAGTATACTTGATATACATTTACAGAGGAAACCACAAACGGGGTGATTTTTCGAAACATTTTCACACATGGTATGCTTATTTCAAACAATAAAGAGGAACCCATTACTCCAACCTGCAGAGCAAAGTCCGAATTCCACCAAAATGGTAAATTCCTACATAAAATAGACTTTGAAGATTGAGGCCGGAGTTTGAATGTTGGTAACATTACAGGTCTGAATGATCATTTTCCTTTCACCATTGCTCATTTGGGAAGAGAGTGGGACTGAAACAAAACCATTTTAACATGTTCTCTTTCTAGCTGAATAACCCACAATATTTTTCTATGATTTTTCCAACAAATGGTGTCGAGATAGTTAAACGTCTTGTTTAAAAACCTGGAAAAAAGAAACCCAATTAGTTTCGAGTTTTTAAAATATTAAACATTTTGTGGGGTGGAGAATTAACACAATTAACACGATTTGGACAATTTTTCTGTTACACCCGGTATATATATATATATATATATATATATATATATATATATATATATATATATATGCTGTAACCTAGGGAATGTTACTGAATAGAATAATCACACGAAGGTTGGTAATGAACGATAATACTTAGGACACGAAAAACACATATAAGATTCGCCAGCGACGCCTACAAGTAGTGGTCAACTGCTAGAGGTGAGTCAAGTGAATTCTACAAATTCCACAATGAATCTCCACCTGCGGGATATTTACCAACAGCCCTACGCGGTCAGACATTGCTTAAGGCCGAACTTAATGTAGTATCCGAGCCCGTAGGATCGGCCAAAAATTCCTCGTAGACCCCGTATAAAACTGAGTCGGATAGCTGTTTCCAGAGACTAGACTCTACCTTTCAACATAGCCACGTCTGGGGATTCTCTTTGCCCGGAGGCAGAGAGTTTGATCAGCACAGCTGGAGACGAATCTCCAATTGCAGATCAACATACAGTATTTACTACTCTATTTATGCGAATGGGAACATTATCTTCCGTAGATATAATACAACAATATATATATATATATATATATATATATATATATATATATATATATATATATATATATATATATATGTGTGTGTTATTGCCAAGAGTAAGTGTATCTTGCAAAAATAAAAAGAACGATTGAAAAATGTTTTATGTAGTTGAAGTTGAACACACAATTCTATATGAATGGGAAACACAAATATGGCAATCGTCGATTTTTTTTCAACAACTTTATCTCATTTTCCTTGAGAGCGATCACGTGAATTCAAAAAAAGGCTAAGCGATTTTTCGTGTTTGATTTTTCATCAGACTGACCTTTCGCACCGGCAAATGTCAATTGCTTTGGCCTTTAAGCCGAATCTCTTCCCAAAGTCAAATTAATAGCTGTCGGAGAATTTTTTTTTTTTTTTTTTTTTATTATTTGCTATCGCATTACTGACGTACGGATTTGCCATCCGCTCTCGGTATCAACCCACTTATGCCTACATTGTCGAATCCACGTGGAATGAAACCGAGGCAAATGTAGGTAATTATTTTGAATTTAGATTAGTTAAGTTTGACACAACATCATAGTAGGGTGGCGCCCGCTAAGTTTCGAAGAAAAAAAAACATGAAATAATTACTTGCAGTTGTGGACTCGTAGCCTTTATCCAAGGGAGATTCACCTTATACTTCACAGCATTGCGAGTCGTAATTTTTCAGGTTTACACATGTATGACACAGCAACAGAACTGTGAGACACAAGCTGACATTCGAATTCAAAATACTGCTAGAAAAGGTTGCTAGATGATGAACAAAAAATCCAACCGCAGTATTTCAAGTATGACTCCATTTTAAATAACTTATTAATTTTGTTCTGCAGGAGGATGCTGAGGATAACACGGGCAGAATATTTGAACATCGAGGAAGCTGTAATAAAAATATGGACGAATAATGATTAATTTTGTGAGATTTGCACCGAGGAAAGATTTCCTTTAGAATTTGACTCTTACATTAGAAAACTGGACATGTCTTTCGTTTTTGATGTCAAGCAGCTCAGGTCTTAGAACCAGCAGCCAAAATACTTGCTCATTTTATAATAGTTTGGAAGGTTTGTACCGAACCAACCACACATTTTGGCAGACCGGATAAAAAGAAATGGTGCACAGTATGCAACAATGTGCCAAAACGACCCTATGAATATTTTGAATTCAGAGTTTTCCTTCTAGAATGTTCACATCACCAAGGCCATAGGAGGCAGTTTGTCTGTGTTATTTATCCATAACTGGGTTGAGAAGAGATGGATTCACCTTCCCAAAGATATTAGCAGATGAATGCAATGAACTTGACTGGAATGCGATCTCTTCTCTCCGATTCCACAATCCGAGACTCTATCCATTACTCCATTATATACTGAATGTAGATGGATAAGCAAACAGCGTTTAAACTACCTAACATGCTAGTGTAAATAGGTGAAAGGACAGGGGGGGGAGATGGAAAGTAAGGAGATACAAACTTAAGATAGGAACATATGGAAAACCTATAATCGACAAATTCGTGAAGCCATTATGAAGAAATAGTAGTATAAGTATAATTATTATCATTATTATTATTATTATTATTATTAGTAGTAGTAGTAGTAGTAGTAGCAGTAGTAGTAGAAGAAGAAGAAGAAGAAGAAGGTGTAAGGGTAAAATTCTCCAAGACATTTTTGTTTGATATAAATCCAACAAATTGTAAGAACAGGTGTCTTTTGGTCCTATTTTTAGTACAACTCCCTCGGTGCTCAAATATCTTGTCCGTGATATTCTCAGCACACACACACACACACACACACACACACACACACACACACACACACACACATATATATATATATATATATATATATGTGTGTGTGTGTGTGTGTGTGTGTGTGTGTCTATACATATACTGACAAGGCGCTCTGGTTAACTTATTTATATTTTTTTTTCATTTGTTCTGATATTTTTTTTAAGGACATAAATTATATACAAAATTTGCTGAAGTTGTATACATCTAATCACTTACGGCTATATTTTTATCAATTACCAAAGATGAATTTTATTTTACTTTTAACTGAATATATGGATAGTTATATATATATATATATATATATATATATATATATATATATATATATATATATATAATCTAGAATAGGGATGTTTTATTTTCCAAACACGGTCAACATATCATGGCCGTGTTCATATTTGATATTATTGAGTGTTGACTTTTTTTAATTTTTATTAATAATGTTCCAATTATTTTTAGCCCTTTTGTACATGTAGATAATGCTATTACATTTGTATTATCCATGCATATGTTACGGATAGGGTTTGATAGATTTCCATGTGTATTTGAATGAGGCTAATTGGGCTATGGTACATGTATATTGTAAATAATATTGGCTATCTTGCAGATGAATTACTATGCTTGTCGATGACATTAGCGGTTTTAAATTTTTTTTTTTAACATCAGTTGTGTATTTTTTTAAGATGTGTCTAAGTGAAGATTCGTCTTGTGGATAGTTAATATACATTTGATTTTTGTTGGAAATTTTAATGTTATGGTTTTTTCATTCATTTAAATAATATGTGTAAATAAACATTCTTTGTCTGATGAAGGTCGCATCCACATTACAATCTAAAACATTTGAAGTTGTAGGGGTAAAATTCTCCAAGAAATTTTTGTTTGATATAAATCCAACAAATTGTAAGAACAGTTGTCTTTTAGGCCCTATTTTTTTTAAAACGTTAAAAATATACACTTTTCTCTCGTTTGAAAAACAATAATCTTCTATATATATATATATATATATATATATATATATATATATATATATATATATATATATATATATATATATATATAGGGGGCGGTAGCGTGTTCATTTTATTAACTATTATTGTGAGTTAAGTTCGAAAAAGAGGTTAAGTCTAGGGAGGGTCGTGGTGCATTTTTCAACGGATTTTGACATCCGTTCAACGCAGGTCGTCTGTTTTTTTTTTATCAACGACAAAAAGGTTTTGTCATTTTCCCGTTAAATTCGTACTTATATACTTAAAGGTTTTTCTAACATGGGTGTTTGGTTTAGAATACGTTATATTGAACTACAGTTTTAAAATATTATTTTTATTCTTAATTACTAATAGACTATATTTCTTTTTAAATCAAATAAATGTAATAGAATTAATTAAAGTATTTCTTTAATAAATTATAACAATGCAATATTATTATTTGAACCCTTTGTATATATATATATATATATATATATATATATATATATATATATATATATATATATATATATATATATAATATAAAAGGTTCAACCACTAATATTCCATGGTTATAATTTATTACATTGGAATCGTAATCACGATCCAATTCATCAGACCTACAAATTCTTACTCTGTCCTGGACATTGAGTTCTACCTGGATTCTATCCTCTTGGATATATATATATATATATATATATATATATATATATATATATATATATATATAGGGTATGTTTATTTTCTTAGGACAAGTCATCATATTTGGGTCTTGTGCAAATAAAAATTCGCACCAAATCCTACATCGAATCGGCATTGAAAATACGCTTAAAATGTCATCATAGTAATAACTGATTGAAAATGTTATTATTTCAAAAGCAAATCAAAAAAAGAAAGTTATTTTAGTAAATGCATTTTATATTACATCAAAATTATTTCAACACAAGTACTTAAGTAATCATATCAAAATTTTCAGTTTCAAATCCTTGAGAAACAAATGAGATCTTACTCGATGACACAAAGTTTTTGCAAGAATGCGACTATGTCTCCCTTCAAATCCGTGACTAACATCAGTTTCACTGCTGTTTGAACACTGAGATATTTCGAGTTATTTATAAGAGATACTTGAATTTCATTTTCTGAAAAGTTTTCAGTGGTTTCAGTTTAACAAAAGCCATTTTAGGAGAGATTGGTTAATTCTGACCAATGTGAGGTTTCAAGGCTGATGTTTAGTATTATATTCAAACTTTTCTTGGGTGGCTTCCCACTTCTGAAAGAATAAAATTTATTTCTATATTTAATCAGACAATGCCCGCCTATTTTGTTCCATTTTTTATTCGAATACAACACATTCTCAGGTAACAGAGCAAAACCATTATATTGGATGTTCTTGAATGCAATATTTTGAATATCTTTAGACTGTTTATTAATCATTTTGATCATCTTAAATTTATGGCTATAGAACTTGTTATTCACTTTAACCGTAGTGTATATATATATATATATATATATATATATATATATATATATATATATATATATGAAAATTTATCAGAGTTAACCTGCAGAAAAGACAATATTTATAAATATAAATGACAATAGGAAAACTGTCATTGTTGCTGACGCGTTTCGTTCAATGTGGACTTTCTCAAGGGAAAAAACGAAATAATTTTGTCTAAACGGAGTTACTAATAATAACAAAAACAAAATGGCCTTAGCAACTGGAATAATTTAGAGAACGCTATTGTCATACTGTGAACTGAAAATTACGCAATTTTGTTTTTAAAACTGCTACACTCATAAAAAAATAGAAAATAACTCACTGAGAAGGAAAATCCTAGTGCCACCATTGAATATATATCCAAATATTAATCTACGCCCAGGGTTTTTCCCTATTTCACCTTTCTTAACAGAATTACTCCTGACCAAAACAAACGTACACAACAATATCGTGAAATCAAAAGAAAATGGTTGAATCACAGCAACAGAGCAATGATAACAATATATCCACACGTGACAGTAAATGACGTAATTTTCAGTTAACAGTATGAAAATAGCTTTCTCTAAATTCTTTCAGTTGCTAAGGACATTTTATTTTTGTTATTATTAGTTACTATGTTTAGATAAATACACTTCGTTTTTTGCCTTGAGAAAATGCACATTGTCCGTGTATATTTTTCTCCATTTGCCACTCCCTTAACGAGAGAGCTTCTTGATTTTGTCCAAATACAGCGGCCTCTCATTTTCAGGGCCCTACTAACATCAGTTATGTTTAGTTTATTTTGTGTTTATATTCTGTTTGTTTGGTGGTTCAATCCCACCCCTCTCATTTTTCATAACAATTTTACGGCATAGGGCGCGTTTTGTAGGACCCCCTTGTGAGGATGTGGTATTAAGGTGTATGGAGGATTGATTGGTGATGGACGAGTTTTTGTGGTGAATCGGCAAATTGTAATGAGTAAATGGATCGTGAATCGGATTAGCTAGGAATAAGATAGTGAAAACCAGCCTCAAACCCTCACCTCCATCAGCCTTGTGCCATAATTGTATTTAATTATTAACACCTTACACCCCTTTTTATTTAAACAATTGCTCTAGCCGTTACCATAGAAATTTTGATTTCAATAATGAATATGCTATTAAAACACGTAAATTTCAGAAATAAGTTATTCCAAAAAAGATTTCGCTTGAAGATGGAACAGAGCTTACTTTAATTAAATTTAATTCAAATAATTATATTCAAATTTTCGGCTCTTGTTTTTGAAACATAAGAACTCTTATGTCGCGTGTTGGAATCATATTTTTTAAATAAATAATATATATATATATATATATATATATATATATATATATATATATATATATATATATATATATATATATATATATATATATATATATATATATATATACTACAGTCATAATATATAAATATATAATCATAGTGTAGGCAGCTAACTGCATACACTACAATTTGATATGTTGGTGAAAATTGTCATGAAATTCGGAAGGGTATGTAAATCTGGTCTAAACACACATTAACCGGATTGGTAAGGTTAAGTATCTTGTATTACTTAATGCTTCAAGTTTACAGGTAGAAAATATTAACTGTACCTTTAAAATCCTAAGGCTATATTCGAAAAGCATCCTTTCGATTTTACTTACAACATGCATTTTCCCTATAGGTACCATATTTGTATTTATGCTGTCCAAAAGAACAAACTCACGGCTGTCTATGCTAACAAATTCTTCCAAGACACTAAAACATTCTTCTGGTAGAACGGTCGCGAAAGCTGTTAGAAGAAAAAAAAAATAAAAATCTAACAAGCAAACAACCTTGATCTTCTCAACACTTTTACTCGCAGAATTAAAATCAGAAGCAAGCGAGTAACTAAAAAAGTAACACAACATTGTTGGGTTAGTCTGCGAGTAAAAGGTTTACGAATGTCCAAGTCGTCTTGTCTGTTAGGTTTTTTTAGGAGCGGTTAATGGCGGTCGCGACAGAACAATACCAGTACCACCTGTAGTTGGAACCAATCTATAAGTCAGTTATTTTACAATCTCTGTTCCTGTCTCTTGAGTAAATGTTAAATCATGTTCTGGGCACCTTTCTTTTTATTTCAATATCACCATTTTCCCTTCTAACTACTTTATACATCAAAGTTGTCTTTTTATTAATCTTGCCACAAACTCTTAAATAGACAATCTTTTTAATAACTTTAGTGTGTCTTTCATTTGTTATTACTTTTATTTAAGCCTTTTTTTAAAAATCTATTTTTGGCTTATCAGTTATAATGTTTTTAAAATTAAAACCTGGGGTTTAAAGACCCATAGCCTATAACTCCAAGAGAAATGCGTTAGCAAGATCTGCTCAAAGATTACACGAAACATCTCTCTTCTCTGGTTTTTTTCTTCAGAAATTTTAATAAAACATTTGAAAAAGTATTACTGTAGTAAATAATAATAATAAATTACACTCCGCTGCCAATTTATATTTTACTTAAAAATTTGCAATTATTTTCTTTTTTTACCTTATATATGTATATTTAAAAGGTTCCTACATAGATAAGAAACGCAATCTGATCATACGGTATAATGGTAAATAATCACTCACCAAAATGAAATCCTGTTCATTAAAAATGAAAAGTGAAACTCATGATTTTTTTTTCATTTAGTTCTACTAGGAAATAAAACTTTCACTTAAAATAAGTAGGCCATGTTTACGATTTATGAATTTTTTTATCGAATTTGTAGAATTAATTCTACATCATTTCAAATAGCAAAAAAAAATAACTTGTTCAATTTTGTGCAAAAAGTGGATCACAGTCTTGATATTTCTCTGACTCGTGATTCGTTAATTAATACTAATATCATGTTATCAACTACGTCCGAATTGTATCGACCTACATTCTGACATGAACGAAAATACAATCCCACCAAAAACCTGTCTATGTGTTTCGAGCCTATCACGTGACGTACAACATTATAAATACAAAGCGACATTTTCAATTGTTTCTCTTTTTCCTCTGTTGTTCTCAGAAACACAACTATGTAATTCAGTGACGAGTTTTACGTCTGTCCCTGATGGGAAGACACTATGACACGCACAAACACACCCGTAAACACGTAAGTACAAATATTGAACTGAAATCTTTTCTGTGAGTCCAGATAAAAAAATATAACTCTTCCTTAACGTCTTAATTAATTCAAATAACAGTTAAAGGTAAAAAACTCCCGCTATTAATTTCGACTCTTACTATATAAAAATCATACACTTGATTGTTTTGTATGTCAAACAGTAAATTGAAGATTGTTTAATATTACAAAAGCAGTTTTTGTGCTGTTTCTCTTGTTTGCTTTTCGTTTGCTGACACAGTTGTAAAGTAAAAAAAAATGTACGGATTGAATTGAGGCCGGTAAAAACCCCTAGAAATTCATTGTGATATTTCTTTCGGAAAGAAAAACAAACTATAAAAATAGTTGTTAATAGCGATTTGAATAAATTGATATTGTCTTTTTTAACTACACTTAAACAATTTATTTTAAAGTAAAATTAAAATTTATAAAGCATGTTGTCCCTTATAATATCATTATTATAAATATACTATTTTATATATTTCTTTTTTCCAGTATTTTAAAGAAATATTAACCTCAGTTTTAAATTAACTTATATTCACTTTGTTTTCTAGCAGGGAAAAATCCGGCTTGGTTAATTATTTCAGTTAAAACCGCAACAATCTTCGAGATATTAATGAATTTGATGTCAATTGCATTTCCTCAGGAGAAATCGAAATTTTAAGGAAAATATGTGTGTATTTTCCCGATATCATGCTCCAAACTACCTAGATATGTCTAAGAGCCTGGTTTTAAAATTGACCCACCCTAAACACTAATCATCTCTTGTAAATCAAATTATGACAGGTGTGTACGTCTGGTTCACATACACATTAATCTGGTTGCTAAAGTTGGTCATTGTCCATTACTTAATGGACCAATTTTCCAGGCACCAAATGGAAAATAAACTTTCCGTTTGTAAATTCCTAGAGTATATTCCAAAAGGAACCTTTGGTGTTTAGTTAGAATCTCCACTTTCATTATAGGTGCCATATTATCAAGAGGGCCTCTGATTTTCATAAATTCTACTTGTAGTAAATCTTAATAATCACAATTTTCCTAGTGTGCTTGTAAAAGATTTCGGGTTTCTTGTAGCATCAACATATTTAAAATTAGCTCTGAATGATAGATCATCCTGATGTCATGAACAGCCAATTGTATTTGGTTTTCGATGGAGTTTGTTTTCCAGAGCAGTTACAAGACCTGACTTAGACCTAGTATTTTTATTTGTGTTGTCCAGAAGAAAAGTCTTAACGCCGTCTATACTATCAAATTCTTCCAAAATGCTAAAAGCTTCTTCTACAAGAACAACACCATTGGCACATGTAGTTGGAACTCTTTATGAGTCAGGTATTTTACGGTCTCAATTCATATCTCTTGAGTAAATGTTAATGTTCTTCCGGCTTCGTTTCTTTCTTTTAGTTTAATGTCACCATGTTCCCCTATAAATTCTCTATACAACAAATTGTCTTGCTATCATCTTCTAAACAGACAAGCTTTTTAATAACTTCTGTGGATTTTTCATGTGACGTTATCTTTCCGGTAGCCTTTTCTCTATTTTTGAGTTATCAATTATAAAGCTTTTAAAATAAAAAATTTGGGTTAAAGAGGCCCATAGCCTGTAAATCCAAGAAAAAGGCTTTAGCAAGAGATTCTCCAAGATTAGAGCATATATCTCACTTATCATACGTTTCTCTTCAGACATTTTCATAACACGTTTGAAAAAATATTACTCCAGAAAATAATAATATATTAAACCAGACTGTCAATTTCTTGGATTCCTGCCTGCGGAATAATAAGATCGCATTGCGGCGAGATTTTGGAATTATCTCCTCCTGACGATTTACTAGCGGTACTAGCGGTGCGAGATTTCATAAACTCAGTGTCTTTCTCGGTGACCTTTTACAGCGAAAAGACGCATTATTTGTGCATTAGCCATTTCATATTTCATTTTTCAACTTTTCTTTTGTAAAATGTCCTGACAATATATTTGTTAATATTTCCTTGTTCAAATTCTATGTCTTATTTATTCCTTTTCGATTTATACAATTACGCCCAAAATTGTTAGCCGGTCCAATTTACCAGGGAAATATAACTTCTCATCAAAAGAATATATAACCGCCATAAATTTATCTTTTAATTAAAATTGCAATGTAACGAAAAAAGTACGCAGGTGTAAGCTTTAAGAAAGTTTCATTCAATTGAGAATATAATGTTCGCGTATAGTATCCTTTTATAGTCCCAGTAAATAGAAATATCTCAAAGAGGAGAGTAACAAAACAAAGGGAGACCACTCTTGATTATTCATAACATACAATTTATATCTTTTTTGTACTATATATTTCTAAATAGGTTCTTTTGTAAATAAAAACAAAACGCGAGCTGATATTACGGGGTAATGGCAAATAATCACCCATGAAATTTAAATCTGGTTTATTAAAAATAAAAAGTGAAACTCATGATTTTGTTAGTTTTTCTCCGAAATAAAACTATCGCTTTAAATAAATTATGACATTTTTATGATTTATAAATGGTTTTGCTGACAAAAATACGTTCGGAAAAAAAAGACAAAACAGGTTTTAATTCATCTGCAATTTGAATACATCTTTATTACCTTTTTATTTACTTTTTTTTTAACTATACATACATCATTTATGCTAAATAAATTATTTTAAAGTACAATTTATGAAGCATGTTCTTATAAATTTATATAAATACTTTTCCAATATTTTAAACAAATATTAAGCTCAGTTTTAAATTGGTTATTTATTTCAGTTAGCACCACAACAATCTGAGATATATTAATTAACCTGATTTCAATTGCATTTCCTGAAGAGTCTAGTTTAAAAATCGACTTACCCGAACACACACGAACACACACACACACACACACACACACACACACACACACACACACACACACACACACACACATATATATATATATATATATATATATATATATATATATATATAACTTGTCATATATATTTTATTTTTAATTATAATTTGTCTTATATATATATATATATATATATATATATATATATATAATAGGTAAGGATCATTCGTAGGAGGATATTAATATTAAGAAAGCATAATGTAAGAAACAAAACAATATAATAATAATGATATTTTTTAAGGATCGCCTGTACTTATGATATTATTAAGGTATCGCCTGTACTTTATATATATATATATATATATATATATATATATATATATATATATATATATATATATATATTAATAAGTATACAGCTAAATAAAAAACAATCGTGATACCTTTCTGTCGTTTTTAAGGAAACATGCATAAATGAAGGAATTCTGCCTAAATACACACACTCAATATATATATATATATATATATATATATATATATATTCTAATTCCAATTTGTCATATATATATATATATATATATATATATATATATATATATATATATATATATAGATAGATAGATAGATAGATAGATAGAGAGAGAGATAGATAGATAGATATATACACCTAGTGAGCCAGATAAACCTACCTAGGTTTCACCTAAACAGATCGTCAGGGAAAATCAACGAAACGAGTAGTTATATATATATATATATATATATATATATATATATATATATATATATATATATAAAAAACCTTAAACACTAATATTCCATGGTCATAATTTATTCCATTGGAATCGTAAATACGATCCAATTCATCAGACCTACAAATTAAATATAAAAGTTTCAACCACTAATATTCCATGGTTATAATTAATCCATGGTTATAATTAATCACGATCCAATTCATCAGACCAACAAATTCTTACTCTGTCCTGGACATTGAGTTCTACCTGGATTCTATCCTCTTGAATTTTTATTAAAAAATATATATATATATGTATGTGTATGCATGTGTGTATATATATTTATATATTTTGCATATGTATGTGTATATTTACCCTAACTAATATCTATCTATCTATCTATCTATCTATCTATCTATATATATATATATATATATATATATATATATATATATATATATATATATATACATGTTTATATTCTAATTTTAATGATGATTTTCTAAGTGTAGCGTAGGTGTGCGCTGAGGTTGAATGTATAGGGAACCCTGTGTGAATCGATACCACTGCATAGTCCTAATTAATCTACGGAGAGAAGCTTGCTAAATTTTACATTACGTCGAAGCGTCCGATTCTAATTGTAATAATTTTTTTCATGATAAAGAAGACCCAGCGATTCATTCGTTGTATTTGTGTTTACGATACGCGATTCCTTAGTTAATCTTTAAGATTTATAAGATATCATCTCTCGTACATTTAGAAGACACATAGATGCTCTAGTTCGCATTGTGACGATAGTGATATAGCTAGTAACACTATGGCATATGAAAACTTATTGACAGGCACTGAATGATGGGTGTACACACCAACCCCAGTGGATGTTGGGTTGTCTCGACAGAATAGAGTACATTGCACGTTAGAACGCATTCTCAGGGGAATGCCACATGCAA
The DNA here is from genome assembly GCA_903632075.3 of Acanthosepion pharaonis. Lineage (NCBI taxonomy): Eukaryota > Metazoa > Mollusca > Cephalopoda > Sepiida > Sepiidae > Acanthosepion > Acanthosepion pharaonis. The sequence continues at coordinate 1,841,998 of CAHIKZ030005580.1, forward strand.
TATTGATTAACGTGTAAAGAGATGTGTTATATTGTAACTGGAGACATTTAGATTGAGTACTTGAGGTAAAAGAAATGTGGTTCTACAGAATGATGCTGAGAAGATATGAGCAATGGCGAACTTTAGAGAAGATAGAAATAAAATTGACATTTATATTTACCAACAGAATGAGTCAGTTGAAATTTCTAAGGCAAATAACGTGGAAAGAGGGCTTGAGAAATCTGAAGCTCACAGGCCATATTGAAGGCAAGAGGGACAGATTAAACCAGGTCCCTTATGAGTCTGTTTTACAGAACAAGGATCCATAGAAAATACATTACATAAGACCTAAAACAAACAGGAAGATATGAAGCGTTATGATCACCCACGTCCTGAATGGACACAGCACATATAAAAAAGTAGATACATTAAATAGTGTTTGCTGTACATCCACTTCCTTGCACCCCGTTACAATGTGAGCTTAATTTATATATTTAAAAAAATATGACGGACAGAAACTTAAAGTAGTCAGTCAATTCAAATACCTGAGCTTGATTATCAACGAAGAGTTCTCAAGAATAACAACAAATTTAAGACCAGCACAAACAATTGGAGATGTCGAAAAAAAAACAAACATCTGTTATGAGAACGATATCTGTCTGAAATTACACTGTTGCGTTCATTAGTCTTCTTGATCTTTCTGTAAATCTTGAAAATTAAAGTTACAGTGAAGAATAAAATAATTAGAAGGGAGATGCTCAGGGATGATCTTCGGCATCGCCTATGTAAACGACATCACAAGTAACGCAGTGCATGACACAATCGGTCAAGTAACAGGCTTTTTGGAAGTTCTGATATGCTCCTTCAACAAGAAAAATATATTGACATGTCATGAGACATAAATATCTTCCCACTAACATCCTACAAGGTACTAACTTAGGAAAAAAAAGAAGAGTCAGAGAATAAAATGGTTTGACTACGTCACTGAGTGAACAAGAAGGTCATTAGCAGCCAAGGTGTATGGATGAAGCTATTCAGTTACACTTGGTAATGGGTTTGATGATGATGGTGATGTTGATGACAACGACGACGATGATGATGATGTTGATGATGATGATGATATTGATGGTGATGATGATGATGATAATGATGATGATGATGATGAAACTGCAAACTACGTTTCACCTAAAGGTATTATTGTACATTTCGTTGTCTTTCATACTTATTCATTCAAATTTTTCCAAATTAATTATTCTATGGCATTATACTATTAACTATAAATATAAAAAAAAATCATTCTTATGGACAATATGTGTCACCTATTCATTCTCAAGGAGACTATTTCACAATGACGTCCTTTTCAACGATACACTTAGACTAAGAGCCCTCTAGCGGAAAAAAAACCTAGCGTGTTCGAAATTACTTTGCCATTCGCAGATCTTCTTAGCATTCTGCTTGTTACAGTTTAGGCAGTGTTGAATTTGGTGCAATTTAGTGGGGACTTAGAATAATGGTACCACTATTGCAATTGAATCTCAGCTTTTGTGAATTTTATAGCAATTCAGCGAGCCGGAAATTACAATTGCTGCGAGACATTCGTGTATAAAATTACACTTCCGGTTCGCATGCACGAATACACTTCATTAAAATATGACCAATTTAGAGTACTTCGTGATACTGGCTGGAATTTGGCACCGATTGAAAATAGTGCACTCCGCCATAATATCCACTTTATTATATGTTTAGAACGAATGAAAAGTCTATTCGAAAGTCTGAATTTAGAAAATGAATTATGATTAACTCATCGGCGCGAATTAAATATAAATTTTGTACCGCGAACAGACTCTATATGATGGAAATGGTATTCTTTGTTACCTTTTTTTTTGTTAACGCATCGATTTTATTAATTTAGATACACAATTCGTAAGGAAGGAAAGCTAAGAAATTAAATATATCAGTTCAAGTCAAAAGTAATCTCCGTTTTGGAGAACCAATTGTAAAAATGAATGTATCATCGTGACTACGAATCATACATGACTGTCGAGAATAAATTTTAAATGCACTAACATACTTCTTTTTTTTGAGCAGTAGTGGCAGGATATATAGTGGATTAAATTAAAAATATATTGTTCTCCTCTATGATTATACAAGACCACATACATCATGATTAATACAGAAAAAAATGAAACTTGGTTGGTCTGATGTATCGAACCAGTCATATTCACCTAACATTGGACCAACTGATATTCGACTGTTACAAATGTATTTATAGGCAAAAATTTCTCTACTGAAAACAAGCTTCATAAATTCTTCGAAAGCTTTTTCACACTATAACCTGCTAAATTTTATCTAAATGCCTTCAAAGAGATGGCTGATAAGTGACCACAAATCATTGAAAATAATTAATTCAATAAAATTAATTTTTAAGAATAAATTTCATGAGAAAAACAAATTATTTATTAATAGTTTTTTATATGTTTTAATTAATGTACATTGGTTAAATACGGCGACTGAGAAAAGGAAAGAAATCAAGGTTTGGCAAACAAAGGGCGTGAAGTTTGAATATTTTTCGATGGTTAATTTCTTCGTTCACTATATATTGTAGCCTGTTTAGAGGCCCAGCAAGAAAGACACGGAAGATGAAGGTAGGTTGAACTAGTGTATTGAAATAACAGATATATATATATACGAAGCAAGAGTGTTAGCAATAAGCAGATAGAGGTGTACGTCCAAGCGGTAGGTTAACACTGCATCTCAAGCTCCCCAACCTACTCCTGAAGTTCGTATTTATGAGAGGAGGAAGAGTTTATTCTAGTGTAGGAGGGTTTACCACAACACTATAGTAAATCATATTTTCCATAAACATTTATTATTGACTCGCTCTATTATATGGTCCAGCAGTCGACGTGGACCACATACGAGATGAATCAATAGTTTTTCGGTAACTTCACTACTGATTATTGGCAACTTATATCAGTAATTTGATACAACTTGTTATCCAATCGTTGCTGAATTGTTTATTGTTTATTTTCATATATATCATATAAAGAGTTCTTCTATATTTTTTTATTTTACAGCTTTGATAATAAGTGGTGAGAAAATTACAATGAGACTCATTTTACGATAGCTGTAGAAAAAAAACTGAACGTAAAGGCAGCGGGACAAAAGGTTAATGGTGTTGAAAACCCAAGGACCGTAAGCACTCGACTTCCACAAAACTGTTTCTGACGTTTCAAGGAAGGTGATACCAGATTTGAAGACGAACCAAGGTCAGGAAGACATTATACTGCGGGAGATGTCCTTGCTTAAAGCCGTTGAACAAAGGCCAAGAACAGGTACTCAGAAATTGTCGAAACAACATTGTCCTTCACAAAACTCCATCAATAGATACCTCTGTAATGTCGGCCTTGTGACCAGACGCAGTCAAGAGGTTTCACATAAACAGTCCAATGGCCAGGATCAACGACGTGTGAACATTCACAAACAACTGTTGGAAAATCCATAAGATGCCCGTCATTCGTGTGGAATTAAAACTGGAGATGAAAACTGGATTTATGTTCTTAATCCTAATAAGGGAAACCCGTTGTTTCGTTCCAGCTAGTCTTATGAATTTGTTGGAACACAAGGACGATTTGAACAGAAAGTCGTCTTGTGTGTTTTCGTAGAATTACGAGAGAGTGTTGCATGAGGTATTTATTCTGTCTCCCCACTAAGACGTGTTGTGATACAGGGTCTTTTTTTTAAGGTGGGGACAAGAGAGTGTTGCGTTATGAGCTTGTTTCAGATGATCAAGCTGCGTGTAATGACATTTATTTTCAGCAAATGTAGCAAGAGTAAGATGCTTTGAAAGAGCTGCTACCTGGCATTGGCTAATCGAAGACGCGCTCTCCTACAGCATGCCAATACCCCGGCACGCAATGTCAATATAACCAAGATAAAACTTGAAGTACTACCGTATTTGACAACATATAAGACGCACGGGTGTATAAGACGCATCCCAATTTCAGCAAGTTAAATCAAGAAAAAAATACTAATTAGGAAAATTAGTATAAATTTAGTAAATGGTAGAGCCTAGGAGATATCTATGAGGTATTATTTTCTTTAAACACGCGATGTTTACAATTAAACCTAAAATAACAGGAAAAAAAGAACACGAGCCTATAAAAGGTTTATTATATTCTTTATATGAATCTGTACAACCTGCGTTTTGTAAACGTCTTATTTGAATAATTAAGATATAAAAATTCTGATTGTATTTATACCAATGCAACCGGAAGTCATCGCAACAAACATATTAATGAAACAAATATATTTTACAAAAATATAATTTGAATTTATTGCATATAATTTTAGTGAAAAAAAGTACTAATATTAAATATGATAAAATTGATATAATGAATATGATGCCAACGAATACTCATTGTCACTTTTATAATGCTCGTTTTAGTAGAACCATTGTAATCGCAGATACATCTATACTAACGCCGTTGAACAATACTGGTGTCAGACGTTTTCGAGTAACACTCGCACTAATAATACTTACACAATAATACTCGCTGGACAAGTACCCCTTATAGTGATCTGAATAGAGAAATACTATAGAGAATAGCGATCCGTATAGTAATAGAAGATACAATAGAAATGGCGATCTGTTAATATAAGAGAGAATGGGCTAGAAATAGCGATCGTTGGACATCACGCGAATTCCTAATTATGCGTTTCCTTTATGGTCACGTGGTCTACTTAATTCAATAATGGTATCGCCTGTGTTTGTTCACTTGGGATCTAAGTTCAAACTCAAGTGTCGGCAGCGACATTTATTCTAATGCAACAATAAATTAATCCTAAACATTAAATAAGAAAATAATAAACAACTTAACAAACACATAGATAAAGGAGGATCGAGGGCAGCTCGGCGTGGTGTAATGGTTAGAAAGTTTGTCTCTCTAGAACAGTTACGACTGAGTAGTGAGTTCGATCCTCACTTGGTGCACCATACTTTCGGCCTTATGCCAAAATTGTATATTTAGGCACCTCGAGGTGGTGAAATGGTTATCAAGCTTGTCACACTAGAAGAATTACGACTGAGTAGTGAGTTTAATCCTCACCGGTTGCCCCATACTTTCGGCTTTGTGCTACATCTGATCTACGCTCGGAAAATCACTATAGAAGGATCGATATAACATTATAAATACAAACCCCAGAAATTAAAGAAATATTAAAAATACTAAATCTAGAAAAACTTTTATATAATTATAAATTATATAATTATAAGAAATAATAATTGACATAATATTATAATTTATATAATATAATATATAATAATCAATACATAATACTATATAATATATCTCTAGATGTAATATACACTAACATAAAATATGATATACAAATAATTATATACAATATAATTTATACTTACATACAGTATACATAATATATAATATAATATATAATGTATGAAAATGCATAATAAAAAATAAAATAGGATTATAATAATTATAAATTAAGAAAATGCTATAAAATAATATATAATACATAATATGTGATATGCGATATACGATAGTGTGTGTAATGGTTAGCAAGCTTGTCTCGCTAGAACAATTATGACTGAGAAGTGGGTTCGATCCTCACTGGGTGCATCTTATTTTCGGCCTTGTGCCACATCCAAGCTACGCTTGGAAAATCACTATAATATATTGTAACGTAATTTTTATTCTTATTTTATATGTATAATTAAGAAATACTATCCCTAGAAATAAATTATTATAAATATTAACCCTATAGGATGATCAACAGAACATGAAAAATTAAGACAAATATTAATGAAAATAATAAAAATAGAGTGAACGCTTCATTTTCAGAAAACACAATAGGAAAGATCGGAATGTATACTCTGTCAATTATAATAAATTTACTATAAAGAACAATTAGAAAACGTTTAGCAATCTATCATGTATCACATTTTATTATGATATATAGTGTGCTATGGATAAATTGTCGACATTTTATATTTTTAATTTCACGCATGCGTGTCGTTTATATTAGCTTCTGTCGACTCTATAGTATAGTAGGCTTAGTTGGGCACTGTTTGTGAGAAAAAAGAACATGGCACAATTAACTCCGCCTGAAATTTGGAAACAGCATACGGTACTGCTTGGCATTCGAACCTGACGCTCCATTACGAATATTTCAGAGTCTTTTTGGTGCCAATCTGAGGACAATACAGAAGATTTGGAAATAATGGTGATTCCAAAGGTACAGCCGATGAAAAAAAAAAAAAACAAATTCTGATCGTTTTTTGGTGAGGTCCTCACTTTCAACATGGAGTCCTACACCAAGTAACTTGAGACGGTAGTGCTGTGCGGGGTCAAGAGTTAGCCAGAAGACCGTATGTCTAGCAACCGGACTCTGCACCATGCCACAGACAGATATATATATATATATATTAAATAATAAAAACGAAAGAATATTAATATACAACCCAGTGTGTCTGAAGATTTTGCTTTTTTTATTTTTTTTATTTTAATTCTTCAATATATATATATATATATATATATATATATATCACAAATTATACTAACGTTAATAGTGTTCTAACGTTTGTTTTAAAGAGTCTAATTCACGTGAAATATGATTGACCAATGAATATAACATGAAATAACATATTTTCTTTCTTTTTTCTCATGTTAGATTGATAAACGCTTTCCATTTGTTCTTTATCTTATCATTTTCTCTGATTCCGATCTCAAATTTACAATAGTATAAAGTGAGCCAAACATTTGGCAATGTATTGTGTATACGGGAATACAATTAACAAGTTGTTTGTGTGTGTGTGTTTTTTTATATGTATATTTGTTTTTGCTGAGGCAATTTTCTTTCAAATTCCCCAGAAATTGAAACACCACTTTAAAACTATTTTTGCTGAAAGATACTATAACGTATTGACTGTTTCCGACGTGTTTGACATTTATTACGAAAGATGTCCTGTATATCTCAAATTTCAAAACATCAATATTCGTTCTGTAAGTCTTTATTTTTTGAGATTTTTCTTACTTTCACTCATTTATATTAATGGCCACCACAATCACCTAGCAGACGACTTTGTATTGGTTATTTCAATACGTAATAAACTTCGATATTTATATGGGCTGTCACACACAGAAAATGTTTCTTTAATGGCTGCCGGGCACATCTTTGGAGAATGAGACTTCGTTAAATTTAAATGTTAAATGTGTTCAGTATCAATTTTAGGTAAAATATTGGAGGTGAATGAAACTTACTCAGTGCATACATACATACATACATATATATATATATATATATATATATATATATATATATATATATATGCTATCTCATAGGAAAAGACTGCCACTATAGAATACAACATATGATATCGTTTCTAAAATTGGCAATATATATAGTGAAGAGCGAGTTATGATGGGAATAAAACACTGCTGCACATATAATAACAGAACTAAATTTTTTATTAATATTATATATACATTGTGTTCCTCAAAACTGAGTACAAAGCTGTGTCAAAAAAATGTGAAAGAAAATGTAGGAGGTGCTATTGTGGAGAAAATCACGAAAGGCAACGACATATTTCATTTTTGCTTTCTTAAATGTGATACTAGCCCATCTTTGATGCGGGCGACAAAGCCACACTGACAGATGAAATTTGTTAAAGCAGCATTTTGATGGCGTCTCTGCTTCAGAGCTTGACGAAGCTCATCACAGCTCTTCAGTCTACAAAACTCTTTAACTTAATGAAATAAGTTTTATGCCACTTCTTTCGGTTTGATGCTTTGCCCTACGAGGTTTTCATATCAAAGTTGAGGGGTTTCTAGTTGTCTTTCAATTTTTCTTTGTGGCGTAAGAGTGTAGTAGTGAGGTAACTGAGAAGTGTACCGTTCAACAACGGTAGGATATTCATATCCTGAGCAGGCAGATATAATTTTTACATACCACTAGGTGAATAGTAATGGATGCAAGGCTGCACGGCTGTATCAATCTGCTTTCCAGACTAAAGGAACGCGAGTCATCCAGTCTTTGCTTCTGTTTATCTTCCCGTTGCTGCGACGGGATCGATGGTAGCACAAACTATGGATCAATAAAGACCGAGATCCACTTGTACGACTGGCCACGAAGAAAACATTCTACAAGGTGTAGGAGATGATCCAGGTAGCAGGACACGTCATGTGACCCTAGCATGTCGTAATATCAGTACCGCATGGAGGGTCCTTCAAGAACAGCTCTTGTATCTATATCATTTGCAAAATGTGAAGGGTCTTTCGCCCTCTGATCACTCACCATGGGAGAAATGTTGCCGATGGTTTATTGCACAACCACTTCTCTGTTGTTTGTCTCTTCAGTCATGTTTACGGGTGAGGGAACATTTGGAAGAGATGGAGCAATAAGTTATTATCAGCATCCGTTCACGATTAATATGAGAAGGGGTGGATATGTAGCTGACTATTTGTAGGTCTCCCTAACTTCTCCCAGCACGTCTTACATGAGCAGTCTACAGGGTTATTATTTCAAACACACTTTCAGACCTTCTAGAGGGTGCACCCCTCTGATAATACGAAGACGCATGTGGCTCATTCATAATGAGTTCCAGCACATTTTCGTCACAATGTTTGCGATAGATGAATTGGTAAGGGAGGGCTCCGACCTCAGTCCTTTGGATCTTTTCAAAGAATCTTTTTCATCAATGTTTCATGGGGGGTTACGAAACCATTCGACAAAGTGTGGGAGTATTTTTTTAAGGTTCGTGAGTCAATGATTTGACGAGGGAATTCATGAGTAGAAGCAAGCAGAGGACATTTTGATCATTATTTTACGAGTTGCTGGGTTGATGTACAACGATAGCTTCTTGGACATACAATTGTATGGATAGTTTACCTTGTTTTCGTGTCAGGGACTCCTCCTAAATTCGTGAAAAATAATTTTGATACACATATATATATATATATATATATATATATATATATATATATATATATATATATATATATATATGTGTGTGTGTGTGAAGTGTATTTGAACAGCGGCTTATCTTTGAAACATATTTCACTGAATATGATAAACAAGGAAAATTATTTATTTATTTTTTAAAATATTCTTACATTTTTTTTTCGTTTAGCCACACGCCTCAAGTGTCACTTATCTGACGAAAATGCCATAAAATCTCACTTATCCACGCACAATTTGCAACAATATATAAGGAAGCTTCTGGTTGATAACAATAGCGTCTTATATAATTTCCGTTCCCGAAAACATCTCGCTGTGAGAGAGTCCCTTTTACATATAGCATCTGGAACAGAGTATAAATCACACCTTATTCAGTAGCGGAAATGGAGTTTGAACGTTTATTATAGAATTCCAACACGCGCAACCCGCTCAGCTCGGAATAAACATATTACAATTTAGACACCAGAAAAACTATATGTCAATATGAAAAGTAATTAACAACACTTAGCAACAACACTCTCTTGAAAATGGATAAAAATGTGCCCGAAAGCTCTTGGAATAATAAACACGATAGACAACGTCTACACTCCATTACTCCCACTAAAGAAAAAAAAAGTAGGAATATTAAAAAAACTAAATAAAATATGTATCAAAAATAAGGTGTAACAGCAAAATTGTCCAAATCGTGTAACAGTATGGGATAATTTTTCATCCCACAAAATGTTTAATATATAATAATGTTTAATATAATAATTTATTAATAATAAATATACATATTTTACCTCACCGGGGGTACAAGGTTGAGGTTCCTGCACGACACAATCAATAAGTGCTGATTAAAAACATCACCTGAGTCTTGTGCTACTGGTGATGTTAATATATATATATATATATATATATATATATATATATATGATGTAATAGCAAAATTGTCCAAATGATGTAACTGTTATGGGGTCCTCCTCTTTTTCATATAAGTGGACTCTACCAGTGTTACTTGGACTGCTGCCGTTAAATACCCACAGTCAGTCAGAATATACGAACACACACACACACACACACACAGAGAGAGAGAGAGAGAGAGAGATTGATTATATTGATTGATTGATTGTGATTGAGTTGGAGGTAGAGTAATAGTGTGAGGTAACCGCTTGTAGAAGCAGTTACAAGCTCGTAGACTCTAAGGAAATCCTACTTCGAGACTGTATATATCTATATATAATTTGCTACTAACCGCGTTCCTGGATTTACTAACAGTATTACTCATTGTATTAGTGTGTAAATACATTTAATTTCTTATCCTTAATTCTTGCATTTGTCATTCTTTGGAGACCGAATTTCATCTCGGAATCCACAACAGTAACAACAGAAATGTCCCTCCCACAAAATGTTTAATATCTAAAAAAACAACGAAACTAATTGAGTTTCTTTTTTCCAGGTTTTCAGAAAAAGGTTGCGTTGCCATCTTGACACCATTTTAGTTATTCAGCTAGAAAGAGAACAGGTTAAAATCGTTTTGTGTCTGCCCCTATATATATTACCAAATGAGCAATGGTGAGAGGAATAAGATCATTCACGCCTTCAGTAATTGTACAAACAGTCCTACTCTATCTTCCATCTTTAAAGTCTATTGAAGACCCAAGAAGCGAACGGTGAATATGCTTAAAAAAGAGTGAACAGTAGCGAAAAAAGACTGGAGCAGGAGGTCACTACAAAAAGAGGTATTATTATTTCAACTTAGAGTAAAATACATTCTTATTGTTCAAAGTAGAGTCCAATAGTGTTTTAAAAACCTCGCAGAATTCCAATAAGATATCTTCAACAATTTCTAAGATACAACGGTTCAAATATTAACCTAACAATTGGACAATTTTCAGTTACACGATTTGGACAATTTTGCTGTTACACCAGGTATAAGAAAACAGGTATCTGACGTCCTACCTTTTTAAAATAAAAATGTACATAAATTAATTTATCAAAAAAATAATAAATAAATTAGAAAATAAATAGATAAAATAAAAAGTATTTACTAATTATCATTATCCGATAAACAATTAGCTTTATTTATAGATCTTTTAAAACTCTCATGGTTTTGGTAAGTGACACTTGTAATATCTATACTGCTACTGCTCACTTGTCACACGACGCACAAGCGGACAAGATAGCAGCGACAATTGCATCTCTACCGAATTTCTTCTATCCGTAGGTCCTACTGCCCATTACTGTGCCGTTAGCTAAAATATAGCCTTTCTATATACGTCAAAGACTGTAATTCCGAAACTTTCTCTTGAATGTCACTTGGTATCGAGAGTCTTTGATTTATTTATCTATGTATTAATTTATTTTTTTCCATTAACCTATTTTTAGATTGATAGCTTGCTTAGAAAATATCACATCTAGATTTTAGTGGTGACGGTCTCTTTCGTCCCAGCTAATTAAATTACAACGTATTTGACTACGTGGATAACTTAACAAATCAAACTCTCTTAAATACACACACACACACACACACATATATATATATATATATATATATATATATATATATATATATATATATATATGCCCAAATATAGGATTGGTATATACGGAATAAATTCCAATAACCAACAATTACTATTCTTAAAAGCGTGCTTAATACAGAGTAGAGCAAATATAATTATTCATTTAAAAATCACTACAAAAATAGCCACTTTTTTCTACACCTATGGTGTCTTATCAAGTGATGATGTTCAACATCATCACTTGATAAAATACCAGAAGTGTTAAAACAAAATGGCTATTTTTGTAGTGATTTTATACATATTATTGTTATAATTTTTAAATAAATAATTATGTATATATACATATACATATATACATATAGAAATATATCTATATCTATCTATCTATCTATATATATATATATATATATATATATATATATATATATATATAAAGAAATATAGTCTTAAGGTGTGCTATATTTATGGAATAAAGTGCTCAATATCAGAGATAGAGCGTGTGTAAATATAAAAAGTGAACATAGAAGTCAACACTTAGAGGGGACAGTCTGTTTCATGCTATATGCAATCGTCAGGCCTGAAGATTGCATATAGCATGAAACGGACTGTCGCCTCTAAGTGTTGACTATATATTTACTTTTATCATTTACACATATACACACACATAACAACAAACACACACACACACACACACACACACACACACACACACACACACACACATATATATATATATATATATATATATATATATTATTTATATATATCTTTATTTGTATATCCTTGCTTGACGCAGCTAATGCCCGTGAGGCGCGGCTAAGTATTAAAAAGAAGACGTGGCTCTTTGGGCAATGCTTTTTGAGTTTTTACATACTTATCACTACGGAACTGTTAGTAGCGACGTTATATCGAGTCTGGTCAGTTTCTTCTTCGTCAACGACACAGTTGGTATGACGCTTGCGTTGTATCAAAACGGTCCGAGTTCAATTCTCGGTCGTGGATGTGCACTGCTGACGTGTCCCAAATAGGACGAAACGGCCGTCCAGTGCTTTCTGCAGTGGGGGATTATCCTAGGCCTATGATGATATGATTACTCTAAATCCCCACCCCCACAAATTTATTCACTCATATATATATATATATATATATATATATATATATATATATATATATATGTATGTATGTATGTATGTATTATGAAATGGACAAAGTCCGACAATTAATTTTAAGACATTTTTATGTTTATACATTTTTTTTATAGATACAAATATTTAAGTAAATGCTCTGTTTATAATAAACAGTATTAAACAAGATTTTCAGACCGGTAAATGCTGTTTAATACTGTTTATGATAAACAGAGCAAACATTTAAATATTTGTATCTATAAAAGAATGTATAAACATAAAATATCTTGAATATAAATATATATATATATATATATATATATATATGATATATATATATATATATATATATATATATATATATATATATATATATATATATATATATATATATATATATATAGTGTATTGGGGAAGCAGATGATTATTTAAATATATCTTGTTAAATATAAAAGACAACGGAGTTATTTGGTCATTAGCAGTTCTAAGGTTCGTGGAGTTGCTTTAGTTTCGGGAGAAAATAAAGACAAAACCTGTCCAACATTTGATATTATTTTTTATTATGCTGTGTCTCGATCTAAGCTTTTGGCTCACATGAGCTATCATCAAAGTGGTTATATGGACATTTCAACAGAGAGATTCACCATCAAAGATGACATCCTGTTTTGTTTACATAAAAGTTTACTATCTGACTAATTTACGGCCTTCGTCTGCTATTCCACGACCGTTACCATTATTGGGATTTTTTCCAGTTTAAAATGCCGTATTCGTTTAAAACGAAAGTAAAGTTTACAATGGTGTCTTGTGATGGTCACACTAAACAAAGTGTTGGCAGGCATCATTTACTCATTTTGATATCTTCCAGATATTTACTGCAAAATTGTAGTTAATTAAACTATTTACATTATTCGGACTATTGTCCTCATCTTTGTCGCCGTGTTTATCACAACGTTTTTATTCGTTGTACGATCCGGCCTTCTTCAGGTGGTTGGAATGTCGAATTGAACTTTTTATTTCGCTCACTGAGGTAGACTGTTCTAGTACCACGAACCATGTCTAATGGATGTCAGTTATCTCCTGTTAATTCCTCTCTGAATGTTTTCCACTGCCTTAACCGGATATTGAAATCACAGTTTTGGATCCTGTCACTGGATTCATCTCACGCGTTTATCCACTATGCACTGTGTCCTTGCTGATTTTTTTTTGTGGACGTAAGCAATGAAGGGCCAGACATCCTGGCGACCAATAGTTCCAGACGACTGACTGGCGAAAAGGCTACCTGGAAATATGTGTGCGGCCAGGTTGGAATTGACCAAAGGAAAAGGTAGTCGAAGGTTGCTGATAATGACAATTCTCAGATGGCGATTAGCTGTCTCGAGGCTACTCGAAACTATGTGGGCGACCATGATAGATTTTCGACGGTGGCCGACAACGACAATTCTCAGATGGCGAGTGACTGTTCTGTTCGGGACCGCCCGTAGGGGTGTAAATGAGAGTGTCCACTGGGAGGAAGCGAAAGAGGAATTAGGATTAGTAGGATGATACAAGTTACGGTGGTAGGAGTACTTCCAGTGATTGGATGTAGCAATTATGTATAGGGTCCCTCAAAATATCAACCCCAATGATCTTAGATATAAGATAGTAATAGCGATTGTTAGCAGAGTGTGGAGACCTGGTATGAACCAAGTTAAAGGCCCTGTTGTATAAGCCAGGGCGGACGCAATATTCGCTTAAGAAATTCGAACGACAGAGAGAGAGAGAGAGATAACCTGATACGCAGCCGACTCTCACTCTCTCTCTCCCCCTCTCTCTCTCTATCTCTCTCTCTCTCCCTCTCCTTAGTTTTTTATTCTTCCTGTATATAAAGACTTGAACTCTATTGAAGCGACTTCGGTCTTTCTTCCACGATTATTTTATCACACTATTTACATTATTAGGACTATTTTCCTCATCTTTTTTTTCCATATTTATCACATCTTTTCGGCCGTTGTACGCTCCGGCCTTCTTCAGGTGGTTGGAATGTCGGACTGAAAACCCTTTATTTCGCTCGCTGGGGTATAGACTGTTCTAGTTTCACGTGCCAGGTGAATTAACAGGAGATCACTGATAACTGACATCCATTAGACAGAAATTTTATAAATAATGAAACCTTTAATGTTTAAAAAAAAATGAATGAAAATTTGTTGTATTCAATCTGTTTGCATTTCTCCCTAAAATTTGGTTTCATTCGGTCAATGTATGGTTATTTTAGAGGGAGTGACCAACGGACGGACGGTCGGACTAACGGAAGTCAGAGAATTTTATATATAGATATATATTTCCAGAACGTTATGGGGAAAAATGTGGCAGTATACTTAATAGGAATCTAAGCCAAGTTACAGTACCGATAATTGAAAGTTAACAAAGACCAGCATTTTATATCACTTATGACAAGTCAAGATGAGACTTGTTCTTTTGATCGACAGATTTTGTTTTGAATACTTGGCCGCGGATTGCGCTTTTGCCAATGGGGAAAAAATGCTTATTTGGCTTTAACCCATGGACAAATCACAAAAGGGAGATTATTGTTGGGGCATCTCGCCTCTAGCGACGTACCATTTTCTACTTTACCCCAGTTTTTCTTTTGTTTTGTTCTTTATAGTTTTCGTGTGAATTTCTTCCTTGACTTTTTCTCACTTTCATATCTTCATTTCATATGTAATCTTTTCGCTTTTAATTTTCTTTCTTTTGTCTCGTTCCTTTATTACTTTTTTTTTTTTATTATTCTTCCGCTGATTTAACTTGTCATAAATTTCTTTATTTTTGTGCTATTCTTTATTTTCCTCTTATCTTTTCTTATCTCTATATTTTATAATTCACTTTTGTTTTTTTCGTTGTATTATCTATTCTTTTCATTTGGTATAGAACTCTTCTTTCTGTTCAATTCTTTTTCCTGTCTTTGTTTCTTTCGTTCTGTATTTAAGTTTTCTATTCTCTTTTTCGTTCGTTTATCTTATACTTTAGATGTGATCTTTCATTTTCTTTTTTACTCACTCTAATCTTTTTTCTTCTTTCCCTTCTTTTGTTTTGCTTTCTTTTTCTCATTGTTTTTCATTTATTAAATATCCTTACGTCTTACGTTTACCCCATTTGAATTAATATTTCATCTTTTCTTTTTATATATCAGTTGTTATTCGTTTTCGTCAGTCATTCATCTTCTTTCGGTAACGGTCTTTCTCTAGTTCGTTATGGAGGGATTACACTCATTTCCACGTCTATCGAGTTATTTATTTTTCATTTGTACTTTTTTCATTCTGTATTTTTACTCGTTGTTTTGTCTTTTTCTTTTTTCTTTTTTTTTTTTGCTTTCTGTTTATTGATTTTATTCTTTCTTCTTTTTAATCATTATTTGGCTTACATCTCCCTTGCTTATGTTTAGTATATATCTCTTCCTTCCTTTCCATTTCTCCTTCGTTTTCTTTTATTCTTTTATTCTTTCTTTCATACTTCATTTATTTATATAGTTTTCGTTCTTTTTCCACTCGGGTTTCTTACAATTATTTATTTTTTATTTTATTTCCTTCATTTTAATTTTGCATTCGTTCATTTTTCCGTTTTATTTGTTTCGTTACTCTTTTCCTTTTTATTTGTTTGTTCTTTCTTTTGCTCGTCTTTTTTGTTCATCTTTGCGTTTAGTACGTCAATCTATATTTCTACCCTAACATTTTCTATTCTTTCTTTCTTTATTTTTCTACTGTTTTCTTCTTTTTTCTTTCTTTTTTTTTCCTTCTTTCATCAATTCTTTGTTTCTTCTTCTTTTATTTTTGTCTTTATTCCTTCTGGTTCTTCATTTCTCTCTTTCTATCTTTCTTTCTTTCTACTAGTTTTTATATTTCTCCCTTTCTCTTTTCTTTTTACCTTTCTTATTCCCATTGCCTCTTTTCACTTCTTTTTATACGTCTTTTTTTTAATTATCTTTAATATGATGTTATCATATTTTCCTTTTCTCTTTTTTTTTCTTTTTTCTTTCTTTTTCTTTTTCTTTCTTATCTTTCTTCGTCCTTTTCTAATTAATTTTTTCAATTTTTCTGATACATGTTTCTCGGGTCATTCATTCTTTTTCTCTCTTCCTTTCAGATTTTTAAACTTTTTCATCATTAAACTTTTTCCACAATTTATTTTCTATCATTCATTATTCCGGTTTTCTTTCTATTTTTGTTTCCTTTTCTTTCTTTTTTATTTTACATTCATCTTTATATATGTTTTTCTCTTTCTACCCCCTTTCTGATTTCTTCTTTTACTCCTTGTCTTATTTTTTATATTTCACTTTGTTCAATTGGAATTTTCTTTTTTTTTTACTTATTATTTTCATTAATTTTCTTATTGTATTGACGTCGTTTATTCGCTGTACTTCTCGTATTTATCGTCTCTTTCCTTCTCATTTGTTCCTGACACTCTTTCTTTTCTATTCTTCTTTTTTAACGCTAACCTATATTATTTTAATTTCCTCACTCGGGTTCCTATTTTTTATTCATAGTACTGGCTTACGCATGCGTCTGTATCTACCTACCGAACCTAAAGATTTACATCCTATAAGTTGAAATAGCAAATTGTCTCTATCAATCAATTTTCAGGGCATAAAACATTATTTAGTAAAGTACTTCAAAGAAATTTCTGCAGGATAGAAATATTTCCCCAAAATTACACTCCTCGCCATGGTGAGTATTTCCTAAGCACGTTTATAAGTTTTTAAAATAATTTAGTTTTATATATATATATATATATATATATATATATATATATATATATATATATATATATTACAGTTCAAAGGCTTGCGGCCAAATCTGGTAATTTTTTTATTGGTCCTATGTATATTTGTTTTGTACCTTAAATGAAAGAAAATTAATATACATGTTTAAAATAAATGAGGCATGATTTTTTTATTAGAAATTACATTATGCCAAAAAGAAAAATCAGCATTTTATCATTAAATTTTGGTCTTCTCCAAGTATCCTTCTTTAGCCTTGATTACCGCAGCGTAATTTTTTGGCATTGGTTGCATAATTGATTCCATTGTTTTTCCAGTGACTCTAAGATCCCTTTTTAATTTTACTTTTTATTCTTCTGTTAAGTTCATCCCATGCTGATTTTGCGGCTGACTTAAAATTCTGAACTGCATTATATATATATATATATATATATATATATATATATATATATATATATATATATATATATGTATGTATGTATGTATGTATATCAGGTCATCCCATAAGTTCTGATCGAATTTTAACTTTTAAATTTAAAGAGTATTGTTTAATGTCTAATGGAGCTGAACATTTTTTTTATGTTTAGATGCATAAAACTGATCAAATTTTATTTCAGAGAACAATAAAATTAAATTTTGTTTGATTAAAACCCTGCTAACATGGAAGTACCCAAAAATCATTTGAGGCACATAATGCTTTATGAGTTCAAGAAAGGAAACTCAGCAGCCGAAGCGGCTAGAAACATTCAACCAGTTTATGGAGAGGGATGTGTGAATGAAAGAAATTGCAGAAGATTGTTTGCAAAATACAGAGGTGGAGATTTCACCCTAGAAGATGAAGATCGAACCGGACGTTCAGTTGAGTTTGATGAAAAGCTTCTTGAAGCTGCCCTTGAAGAAAATCCTGCTTTATCAGTTGAGGAATTGGCATTGGTTCAAATCATACAACTGTCCATCGTCATCTTCAACAACTTATAAAAGTTCCTAAAGTTGGAAAATGGGTGCCTCATGAATTGTCTGAAAACAATCTCAAATCCCGTGTTGACATCTGCTCTTCTCTCTACTCTCGCCAACTTGTTTCATCTTTTTTGGATAGACTTATGACTGGCGACGAAAATGGATCTTTTATCGAAATGTTAAGCGTCGTAGACAGTGGCTTGGTAAAGGAGATGGACCCCAGCCACAGCCGAGAAGGGAATTCATGGACAAAATGTTCTTCTTTCAATCTGGTGGGATCGCCAAGGAATAATCCACTTTGAATTCTTACTACCTAATGCAACAATTAATGCTCAAATATACTGTCAGCAATTCGAGCGTTTGTACCAAGCTTTGAGGAAAAAAGACCTACTCTAGTTAATCGAAAAGAGATGATGTTTCACCAGGACAATGCGCGACCCCACACAGCAAGAATTACGTCACAAAAGATCGAAGAAGTTGGTTGGGAGAAAATTCCTCATCCACCTTATTCTCCCGATCTTGCTCCCTCATTTTCTTTATTTGGACTATCATCTTCATATTCTATACCATATTCACAACTCTCCGGCCTTCTTCAGGTGATAGGAATTTTGAGCGAAACCCTTATTTTGTCCATCACGGCTGATTGTTCTAGTTCCACATGCCATGCTTCTTCCGTATATGTCAGTTATTTCCCTTTAACTCAATTCTCAAAGTTTTGGTTCACTACTGCTGTGGCCTGGTATTGAACCCACAACACTTTAGGTCTAGTCACTGGATTTAAACAACGTCTTTATCCACTGGGTCATGCGCCCTTAAGGACATCTCTGTATGAATTTCTGCGAATTATAAACCTAATGTCTCAGAAATAAAACAACACATTTCAAAATCTAATCCCAATGAATATTTCCAAAAAAGTACAAAGTATTTACAAAGAACTAAACAAAATAATGTTAATAATACTCCCCCAACCACAATCTTCTTAAAAATTCCCCGTATACCCCGTAAAAATCGGGGTCGGATAGATGTCTTCCCAGACGAGACTCTACCCTTCGACATAGCCTCGTCTGGGGATCATCTCTGTCCGTAGGTAGAGAGTCTGACCAGCACACTTGGAAGTGAATCCAAATGACGATATTCACTAACCGCCCCACTCAGTCGGATTTAGCACCAAGATTTATTGTGGGATATCCGAGCCCGTAGGCTCAGCAAAAAATTCCCCGTAGACCCCGTAAAAAACGGGGTCGAGTAGCTGTTTCCCGAGACGAGACTCTGTTCTTCGACATAGACTCGTCTGGGGACCCTCTCTGCCCCGAGCCAGAGAATTTGACAAGCCCACTTGGAAGTGAATCCAAATTACTACCACATAGTATATTCTACTGTATTTATACGCATTGGGACATACCAATTATAGTTTATAGGTACAGTATAACAGTTGTTATTTTGCATTTTTTATCAGCGCTTATATTGCAATTTTTGTTGTTATTCATTTCTTTTCTCTAGCACGCCTTATATTGTATTCATTTCTATATTTGATCGGCTCAGGAGATTTTTGTGGCTTAGCATAGGTGCTGATTCCTTAAGTTTTCGTATTTTTCAGTGATAATCTTTGTCTATTTTTCAACTTCATCCCACAGGGGGAGGTGATCAACCTCCATACACGAAACGTTGCGAATATGGCAATGAAGATGAGAATAAGAGTGCGAATAATGTAAATAATCATAATAACTCATATCATAGATATAGGCAGATAGTGAAAGAATAACAAAAAATGAAAAGAACGAAACAAAAAATAAAATAAAGGAGTAAAGAGAATTATCGTGAAAGAAATAAAGAAAAAGAGAAAGGCGAGGAATAAAAAAAAGAAAGAAACTAAAGAAAGAATCCTGAAAACGTATAAAAAGAAAAGATAGAGAGAAAAAAATAAACGAAAAAGGAAGGGAATGAAAAGAAATAGAAAAAAAATATAAGGGAAAATACAAAAACAGGAATTGAAGGAACAAAGACAACAGGATAAAATATCGAAAGAAAATTTAAATAAAAAAAAATAGGAAAAAAATGAATATATGCAAAAAAACTAATGAAGAAAAGAACAAAATTAAAATAAATGAAAATAAATAAAATGAAAAAAAAGGAATTAAGAAAAAGAGAAATGCGAAGAATAAAAAAGAAAGAAACGAAAGATGCCTGAAAACGTATAAAAAGAAAAGATAGAAAGAAAAAAAACGAAAATAGGAAGGGAATGAAAATGAATAAAATAATATTTAAAATGCAATTGAGAATACAAAAACAGGAATTAAAGGAAGAAAGACAACAGGAAGAAATATCGAAAGAAAATCTAAATAAAAAAATTAGGAAAAAAGAACATATGAAAAAAAACTAATGAAGAAAAGAACAAAATTAAAATAAATGAAAATAAATAAAATGAAAAAGAAAGAAAAAGAGAAAAGCGAAGAATAAAAAAAGAAAGAAAGGAAAGAAGAGGCCTGAAAAATAATAATAAGAGGCCTATAAAAAGAAACGATAGAAAGAAAAAAATAAACTAGAATAAGAATGAAATGAAAAGAAATAAAAGAATATAAAATAATTAAGAAAAATGCAAAAAATGTAATTCAAGGAACAAAAACAACAACTGGAAGGAATATCCAGAATATCTAAATGAATAAATTAGGAAAATAAATAGCAAAGAAAAGAACAAAATTAAATTAATGAAAATAAATAAAATAAAAAAGAAAGAAATTAAAAAAGAAAAAAGAGGGATGAGAATAACTATTTAATTTTTTAAAAATAAACTTCCCTTTAGAAATGCCAGAAACGTGTAACTAATTTCTCCAGCTTACACTTTATTCAACTCATTCTATTCTTTTCTTCTTTTCAATTTCTCCCTGGCGCGGAATAACGTTTTCTTTAATGTGGACGCATTTTCTACAAGATCAGGGTCCTGTGCAAAGATCATGCCTAGCAGTATTCTTTCATTCTTTGACACACAATGCTGACTTTCACCATTGTCGATCTGGGGAGCCTTTCATCTGTCGCCGAAATTTTTCAGAAGCAAAACTGAATCTTATTTTCTGAAAGACATCTTCAATGTAAGATTGGTTTGATGTTTCCTGCAGTGTCCGTGGAATTCGTCCAAGATTGAAATCTAAGAGGAAAATCAATCGAAGGTTCTTGTCCAGCCCTTCCAGAGGTCAACGAAATTACTTCAGAAGAGAGATAAGAAAACGGATAACAATGTCCCTTTCTAAGCAGTAGTCATATTAATAAGATATTCATTATTTCAATACGAATGTTAAAGTTCCTAACACCAAGATTTATTTCAGGACGATCCGAATTATTTTTTAGTTACTCACGTAGAGATTACAAGATTGCCCGATACATATAAAATCTTTTAATTAAAATTAAAGCTAATGTGTACATTAAAATACACGCACTAACCGAAAACGCATTAATCGAATTTAATCTCTCTATATAAAAGGCAGGATGTGTGTGTGTGTGTGTGTGTGTGTGTGTGTGTAACGAATGCACGGCCGCAATTTTCGATGGACTGGCAGCAAAATTTACATGCACATGCTCCAAGTTAGCGGGAAGCCCAAGAACGACTTTGCATTTCCCAACTCCCATCGATAGTGGAAATCGATTTTTCATGCTTCTACGGCAATTTTCATGTAGTTTGCGGCGATTTTCTACTGGCCAGAGTGAGAGCCTATAGCTGGCTGTCACGAATAGGCAGGAAGATTCTATTGGCCAGCGTGAGAGCCAACAGCTGACTGACATGAATTGTAACTAGCATTCAAAAAAAAAAAAAATCAATAGCTGCATTCGTCAAAAGTGGGAAAAATTTAAATTTACATGGCACTTCACTCCAATTGGCTCATTCGCTTGCCCAACGTTGATTCTGATTCCGCAGAACTGGGTTAGGTGTGAAAAAGTATTTGTTGAGATTCTTTTTTCATTCGGTTTTTCCAGTTACGAATCCTTTTTTAAAGATGATCATTTTGGGTTCATTTTGTTTAGTTCTTTTTTCGTAACAGATTTAATCTTTAGTATAGAGCTTAGAAAAAATTCGCAGTGTGAGATAGGCAAGAAGTAAGGCATGTAGCAACATCAGCACGGCAAAGGAAGGGCAAAAATATTTTAAGTCAAGTGATAGCAATTTCTGTATGTGTCGTACGATTTTTGAATCAAGCACGGGCAACGCCGGGCAAGGCTGCTAGCAACTTATAGGAAATGAAATAATTCGTACCTCAAATTTTAGTTTAATACAAAATTATTTTCTAAATTAGGAACGTTTTAATTAAAATATAGGTACATATAAAATATACAATAAAATTGCTATGAATTAATGTTTATTAATCTGATTTTTTATGAACAACATTTTTAATGATTTGCCGCATTGTATTTTTCTGTTCTTCATATAAGTGACGGTACTGACTAAACTGCCTCTTCAAATTTCGATATTTTGTTAAGAAATGAAAACTTCTGAATCTAATTAAATCGTCCATTCTTTTTTAAAAAAATAAATCAGAAATTTCATTTTAAGACCTTCAAAGTAAACATGAAAAAAAAGCAACAAATATTCCAAAAATTTTTAATAGAGACAAATATGCAAATATGTATTTTTATAGTAGTCAGCTTATATTTTTAAATTTATCTATTTATAACCGTCCATTTTTAAAACTCCTGTAATTACTCAGTTAACGTAATACTTGACAACCAAAATAGTTAGTCATTTTCCATTTCTAAATGTTAGAACAATTTTAATTAATAGGTAACTATAAAAAAAAAATTCTTTTTAAATTACTATAGTTAAACTGAAGAATGTTTTACCGTACTAATCGAGTATTATGTACGCACTAATCGAATTTTGGTATATTAAAAATTTTAGTGCATTAAGCGTAAACGCATTAATCGAATACGCATTAATAGAGCGATATCTGTATTTTATATTTGAAAAGAAGACAATCCGAATGTCCAACAATAAAATGTAATAAAGATGCAAACATCAAGTAAGTAAGGCAATGGAAATATATGAAAAATATTGTAAGAGACGGCGGGAATATGAGACGCTGTAATCTGGAGACGCATTGGAATAAGGTTGAGTAGATTTTTACGGTGTACCAACCCTTTGCAGGTTATTTAAAGCCAGAAAAATATTTTTAGATTGTAAGAACTTTTTTTTAGATAATCATGGTTTAGGAACAAAATTCTCACTAATTAACCCATAGATGGGGGAGAAGACGTGGATTCCTATCTTTCCCAAGTCTATCTGAGCATAAACCACTTGTGAAACTCTCTTCAGTTTCCTTGCTTCTATGATACTTACAATGTTTAGAATCATCAAATGCAACGTCAATCGCTTTGTTCTGCCTTTTTGAACGACCTTCCTCTTTTATCAGTTCTTCCATCGCCCTATTCCAATTCTTCTCTTTCCATTTCACTCGCTGTAAACACCTGTGTACTGTGTACTAAGCAGAAGATTTTCCCGCAGTAGGTTGCCGTTTCTTTCTTAGCAACCAATGTGTCCTCTTATTAATTCCATAGTAGGAGATAAAAGAGGGTATTTGCGCGTACGTGAAAGTAGAGAACCCGATTGGAATTCGAACTCGGTTCTCCGATTTAACATTCCGAATCGTTATCCGTTACACCAAAATTTGCATCTACTTACTTATTGTGTCTTGCATCTGACCCCGAAGGTCAACTTGAGACATTGATTTTTTTTTGTAAATATTGATTTCTCTGGCATGATTAAGGCTAATTTAAATCAATTTTTTTTTAAATTTTCATTTTTTTAAATATCAATGTGTAATAAACATGCATTTTTTTAAAAATCTGATATGACTTCTTATTACTATAAAAGTTATATTAATGTGCTAACATGTTTGAGAATACATCTCTTTTTTGTGTTATTTTTTAACCTGTGAATAGAAAATTGTGCCGATCGACATAAATAAGACCTGTAGCCCTTTTTCGATCTATAACCGAAGAATACCATTAGCAATTTTTCCTATATTCATTTTACCATTTTACACAAGGCACATCCCTTCGCATTTCTACGTATCTGCTTGGGAATACCAGGTGCTGTAACCTTGAATGTGCTGATGTTATAATGCATAATGACTCGGAATTGTTCATCAGTGAATCAAGTTTGATATATTCACTTATGGGCAATTCCCTTGGGAAAATATGAATCTGCATATTATCGCCTCTACTACGAGTTAATTACTAAAGCAATAAAACAATTAAAGAATAAAAAAACATTAAAACAAGTATTATCTTAAAAACAAAAATTAATCAAAAAAAATTTTTCTGGCTCTAAATAACTGGCGAAAGGCTGATTATCCGTAAAAAATGAATTAATCAAATTCTGCTAATCGATACCTACTGTTACATGTTGACCGCTGTGAATATTGACATCGTTTTATTTCGGCAATGAAAGACTTCAACACAGAGAATTATAACTTATTTATTTTTATCAATCATGCCGACATATAAATTAACTATCTTGCGCGGGTTCGCCCCCTCACTCTGGAGCCGTTTTGGAGACGAAAGAGAACAAGTCTACATCGCTTGACGACCAAGAACCACCTGAGAAAAAAAAAAAAAAACTTTCTCTATCTGTCATTTCCACGCTAAATCAGCCAATCAAAATCTACTTCTTTGTTATGTCTTGCATCTGACCCCGAAGGTCAACCTGCGGAAGTCGCAGCTGAGATACATATCCTCTAAAAATAATCGTCTGCTAAACTGTTATGTAACACATGCTAGCTTTATTTTACTAGACGAAAATTAAGGTTAATTTTTAAAGGGATATTTTTTTAATATGATGTCAGTCCTTACTACAATAAAGGCTATTTTTAATGGTTAGATAAGATGCTTTACTGCATGCAGTTCTTAAACAGTGAACATTCTAACAACCACGCTGGAGGAGTCCTACGAAAATTTGATTGAACGGGCGTCTGCAAAAGGTATTGTTTGCCAACCTAGAATATAGGGAGATACGAGTGACCATTGCCCTGTTCACACTCCATGAGTATTGTTTTATCTATTGTTTGCTCTTTATGACTGGATTTTCAGGTCTTTCTATCGTCTTCACATTCTGTTTCCCTCCAAGGAACTCCATGCGTCTTAGTGGTAATATTCGTGGAATTATTTTTTTAAGCAGTAAATATAATCATGTGTAGAGAAATTTTTTTGACTGACTACGACTTGTTTCAAAATTCCGTTAGTTTCATACGATGTTGAGTTCATACAAAAGTATAAAAATTGCTGAAAATGAACTTATCTTATTCTATGACTTGTGTTCTTCTATGTGTGTTAATTTTTCATATCCTGCCGTAATAATTGTAATAAGATTATTGAATCTTATTTTAAACGCAACTTTTATTTTATAAAAAAAGAGTATCAAGCATTGTCATTTTATGTGGCTTAATATTATTCTAAATAAGTTTCACTATTCTGGTTGGAAGATATAAAAATAAGAAAAAAAATCTAGGAACAGAAAACACAAACGTATTGAAGAGACAGGGTAAGACGTATACAGGTGACTATATTAACTGAAACTTTGCGTCAAAATCGACTAATCGGAAAATATATATATTGATTAGGACTCATGTCTTTTCTAAGACTGTAACACCCGGAATCTATTTCAGTCTGTTCCTTTCTATACCAAGTTGAGATTATCTTTTAAACTGTCCACATGCTTGGGTAGTTTCTAAAATTATCATCTACAACGGAAAATACATTCTAGAATTCCAGACTGTCAGTGCGTTGCGTCGATTTGCTTTCTGCTATTGGTTGATCATAAAAGATAAAAATACGTGTCACTGTATCTCGCGGACAAGACACGATGAGATGAAGAGGACAAAGATCTTTCACCAAATGAAATCAGAAATGAAGAATTATTATTATTATTATTATTATTATTATTAATAATAATAATAATAATAATAATAATAATATTCTTTGAAAGAACCATGTTATTTCTTTTTTCTTTGCCGATTGCCAGAAAAAGAAATAGGAGCTGGGATATTGTGTTCCGATAAACTCTCGTTTCTGGGAATTGGGTAAGTCATCGTGTTATTTTGCACAAAAATGGCGACCGAATGATATTGTTTTGTGTGTTTTTCATCTTATATTCATTTTTATACTACCTTAATCAGCAGCTACAAATAAGACTAGAAAAAAATATGAATACTCCGCTGCATTTTACTTTACATTTGGAATCTCAATTCCAAAACTTTTCTGATGTATTTTACCGAGAGATTAAAAAAAATACCCCCGACAAATATTTAAACGTGATTGAAGGTGTGATCTATACCGAAAATACGTCGACATGCTTATCGCAAAAAGATTTACTCATCCCAATAACTAGTGGCTGGCCGCACGTCTCCAGGTATGTTTAGCGGCTAGCTAATCCATGTTACAGAGACCAGATCAGGTACAGATGTGCTTGTTGCACACCCACAGAGCCTACATGTGTTTTATACTGCAACTATGCTGAGCAGAACTTAGGAAGAGTTTCTAGGAGAGAGAGAGTATTATGGGGGTTGAACAGCAATATAAACAAGGTCAGTACGCTCAAACCCTCAGTCACGATGACTAGTTATTATATGCTAGCACAGCCATCGACTGTTCCCAAATAGTTCCGTCTACACAATTTTACTCACATTGCTTGGGTTAACCAGTTGTATGGTTTTCAGACACTTTCCCAAGGAAAAGCTGGGAACTGGGACACGGAATAATAATGCAAGAATTATTAAAAAATTAATAATATTAATATATATATTATTTACAGCCATTTTCTTTCCTTGTTAAATTTTGAAAGTTTGCCAATGAATTTAAAAGTAAAATTTTAAGTAAAACGGAAAAGAAACAATACCAAATAAAACTTGAGTTCTTTTGCAATCTTTTTAATTTAGGATCCAATTTCGAAGCCAGTGGATTCTAATCCTATCAAAAACAGAGAAATCGACTTT
Source organism: Acanthosepion pharaonis (assembly GCA_903632075.3). Taxonomy (NCBI): domain Eukaryota; kingdom Metazoa; phylum Mollusca; class Cephalopoda; order Sepiida; family Sepiidae; genus Acanthosepion; species Acanthosepion pharaonis. The sequence continues at coordinate 1,869,266 of CAHIKZ030005580.1, forward strand.
GCATTAAATAAATACGTTAATGAAATGTTGGAAGTGAAGATATTTAAAATAAAGAAAATGTATTTTATCGGTTCAAGAAAAGTATTTAACAAGTGAATTCAATTATCATTGCAATGTAGACAACGCATTTAATTAAATTTCCTAATTAGTTGCATTTTTTGAGTCTTAATTTTAAAATACAGCCTCAAATTTGATTTTATTCTTTTTTCATTACTGAATTTTTAACAACTGAGAAAAAATAATTTTCAAACAATTTTTATCGTTTCTTTCTGAGAATCATGTAATCCTGTTATCAAAAATAAATATAAAAAGAAAATAATATCAACATTACGTTCTCGTTTTACGACAATTAAATTTTCTATAAGACTAGCGAGTATAACCGACATTACCTTACCTTGAAAAATAATTTTCAAACAGAATTCTTATATTTCTATATGAGAAGTAAAAATCCTCTTATCAGAAAATAAATATAAGAATAAAAAGTATCATCTCTATGCTCTTATTTTCAGTCAGTTAATTATGTGACATGCGTGATAGACGCCTAGGCGATCATGTAACTTTCGATATTGTATACATGACTGACGAGGCAGATTTTTTCATGTAGTAGGTTGCTGTTTCTTTCAGCGATAGACAAGTTACCATCCAAGACTGTAGAACCCGGTTTGTCCTGCTGTTGACTCACAGCTGGGAGAGAGAAGTAGAGGATTCATACGTTTCCCAAGGGTATTAGTACGT
>CAHIKZ030005580.1:1880000-1902500 GCA_903632075.3 Acanthosepion pharaonis
GCACCCAGTGAAGATCGAATTCAATACTGAGTCGTAATTTTTCTAGCGAGACATGCTTTGTAACAATTACACCAACTCGAGTTGCCCAAACTTGACATCTATATGGAGGTAGAGCAGATGCCTCCACTTCGGTCCTCCTCGTTAAAACAGGAGATGGAGGAAGAAGGGGAAAACAGAACGTTCAAAGAGAGGAAGTCTGGTCGAAGCAGTGAAGAGAAGTCCATGGAACGAACCAAGGTGCACCCTACCCCTTCTCCTCAGCAATAACTGAACAGCCTGAATCTTCAGGTAAGATGAGATGCTTGACTTCTACTTCTAATGCTTCCCTAACCCACTCTAGAAAAAAAATAAGTGCTTCCCCAACTGGGGGCATCCTGAATATTGACCGACAGGCCCTCGAGAATGCCATTTTGATACCACTTGTCAAGATTACCTCCGTCGACGGTAATGATCCCAGGAAATTCTCTAAAGCTCCTGTGGTAATTAAATTTGTCAAAATGCCTGGCGGGAGACTGAAAGTTTCGAATTTAATTGCTGCTGTGTTCTGGATTGTTCGAGTCACCTGAGTTAAAGAATTAAGTCGAAGCATTGCTCTGGAAGGGCTCCGGTTCCCCACTTCAGCTTATATAGAGCAATTAAATGAACTTTCCCATGGATGTCTTCAGCATTGTTAGTGACCGACGAATTACGGCAGACACGAGACAGGGTAGCCTTTAATTCGGGTAGATTTTAGAGGATAGTCTGCCCGGCCGGTGTTTTCTGGTGAGAGGTCCCATAGATTTTTATATCATGGCTTCTTTATTTGACTCCATGAGATTATGCGATATTGTGGTATATGTTGTATTGGCGGGAAAAGGTTGACTTTTTTGGTCTATTGTTATAGTTAATGTCGGATTAGCTTGGTGTAGGATAGTCAGTGTAGATTAACTTATCCCTAACTCCTCCTCGGCTGGGCCCAAATACCATGCATTGTTATAAATAGACATTCCAATTCAAATTGGAACCAACGCGGTGACCTTCCTTTATTAAATAAAAATGTAAATAAACAAAAACAAACTGTTTTAGTAATTAAAATAAACAAGAATCTTATATGGTCACATGTAATCTATCATTTATTAAATTTCAATGTGAAAGGATATTTTTAAACTTAGAGATCATAAAAGCAAGGTTAAAAATAAAGTACGTGTCTATTGAAAATTTGAGATCATACATGTTGCTATCGATTGAAAAGGAATTGTTTGACGACGCGATGCATAATCATAAGTATGCTGTAAGTAGATGTAAGTTGACAGTTTCAAATTATCCAAACGACTGTTCTCAAATAAGTGGAATGCATTAAAATATCTATTGGGTTTTGAATGTTAACATAGTGCAGCATTTACAATTTTGATAAATAAAGACATCAAGCAATTACTTAAAATTACATAGGAAGAACAACGATCACATTCTTTCTTTCTTTATTTATTTATTTACTTATTTATTTATTTATTTATTCAATTTATATTACATTATATTTTGTATTTTATAGTACGATGTATGACATATACTGGGACCGTAGCCGAGTGGTTAGAACGTTCGTATTCCGACTATGAGACCCGGGTTCGAATCTCACTATGGTCAATTTTTCTTGATGTTATCGAACAGAAGAGGTCGATCCCAGCATCATGAAACACCTTTGAAAAATGCCTGAAATCATACCACGGGTTGACCCAAACATTCTGAGTGAAATTGCACGAAATCACAAGTCATCGTGACCGAGGGCTTCAGTGTGCTGGCCTTGTTCAAATTGTTGGTCACGCTAGATAACACGCTATTTCCCAGAAACTGTAACTAAGGTCTGCTCAGTATAGTTGTAGTACAAACAACATGTGGACTTTGTGGGTGTTGAATAAGCACAAATGTGGCCGAGCAAACGTCAGCAACGGTGATTGGCTAGCCGAGTGGCCAGTTATAAAAAATAGCATATGCACACTGCAATTATTAAGAAATAAACATTCTAATTTAGAAAACTTTATTCTTTTTTCCATGTGATTTTATAAAATTTAATTAGTCTTTACAAAAATTAAATGATGCCATTGTAGATGTGCATGAGTCTTTTGTTTCCTCAGTCAATATTTTCAGATTTAGTCCGTCACTCTTTCGGAAGGCATCTTTCGCGATTTAAGAGAACCATTGGATTTAGCAAATTATATAATACTGATTTTTATACACTAATTTACAATTCATAGATAATTGCCGTTTACCTACTCTTTGTATAATCCTGAAATTGTTGTGGTAAACCCACCTACAGTAGAATGAACTCTTCCTCCTCTCATAAATACAAACCGCGAGAGTCTTATAACAGTGTGTGAAGTGGAGAGGAATACTAGACGCAGTGCCAATCTATTGTTTTGTATAATTCTTCAATATACTTTTTCAACTGACCTTCGTCTTCCGTGTATTTCTTCTTCCTGGCCCCGAAACAGGCCACAACAGAAATAAAGTAGATAAACTATCCATTCTAACTTTTAGGTAATCATTACATGATCTTAAACAGTAACGGTTCACATCTAAAGAAATCTCCTCACACAACAGAGCGTGGACATCAGAGACATGTCAAAAAACGGACAGAAATAAACCTACCTTTACTTATGATTTAAACCATCACTGTCATTGGTCATGGTTGTCATCTTCTTCAGGAATGTTGTCTTGACATCTGGGACAGTGCCGTATATATCCGCAAAAATAGCATGAGTTATTTCGTGTAAAATCGAAGGAAAGTCAGTGCCGAGAAATGACAAGTACAAGGCGATCGAGATATATATTTTACATGTGATTTGTCGGTACAACACTTGACTGTTTTGGAACAGCATTAAGTTTAGTTTACAAAAAATTAAATTTAGAAATCGCCTGTGAATAATGTACTGACCTCTGGATTCAGAGAACATATATAAAATAAAAATTAAAAAGAGATTTGGAAATATCTATATATATATATATATATATATATATATATATATATGAAATGGACAAAGTCCGACAATTATTTTAAGTTTATACATTCTTTTTATAGATAAAATATTTAAGTAATTGCTTTCTTTATAATAATTTAATAATGATTTCTCTGACATTCAAGCCGGTAAATGTCGTTAATACTGTTTATTATAAAACAGAGCATTTACTTAAATATTTGTACCTATAAAAATGAATGTATAAACATAAAAATGTCTTAATATATATATATATATATATATATATATATATATATATATATATAATGATAATAATGGACTCTCCCGTCGGTTTCAACGTATGAGGATCTGATAACTTAAACAACTGATTCAGTTATGAGATTTAGTGCGATAATCTTAATTTGTGATTTACAAATGGGGCCACGGACGGAGCAAGAGTGAAGATTGTGCGATGAGATCACTGTTAGATTGGCTGACCTTTTAAATCTTGCTCTCGCTTCTTGAAGACGATTCAGACAAGCACATTGAAAATTTCCGAGTCCACTAAAACACGTTGATCTCCATTCTATACATATATCCAGGTGTAATGAGAACAAGAATAATGTAAATTATAACGTTCACATCATTAATTCAAAAGCGGGATTAATACCAAGAGTAGAGCGAAAATTATTTATTATAGTTTTTTACATGTGGACAAAAAAATATCCACTAGAAATATGCATTCGTGTTTCGATGACTTATTTGCATCTCGACTGGTGAGAACTAAAGGCATCGAAACAAGAATGCATCTTTGTAGTGAGTAATTGTTTTTATCCACATGTAAAATCTATATATATATATATATATATATATATATATATATATATATATATATATATATATATATTATAGTAAAACAAAAGAAGGATATATATATATTATAGTAAAACAAAAGAAGGTACATAATCCGGTGTTATTATTGATTATTTTTTTTTTATAAAACAGTGTCCAATGTAAATTTCCAGAACATAAATATTATAATCATATATATATATATATATATATATATATATATATATATATATATAGATAGATAGATAGATAGATAGATAGATAGATACGAACAAAGGAAGTATAATTCCACTTCCGGTGAGATTTTTAATTTAAATGCGGGCTCAATACAAAGTAGAACTAAATATTATTTATTATAGCAGATTAAAACGAAACCTGATAAGAATCGCTACACAACATCTATCATGTTTGGACACTACAAAAATAAGAACGTATTCCGCTTCTTAAATTAAACTAATCTTTCACTCACCAGTAGTTTACCCTCACCTGAGGGAGACACATTTGTAGTGTCGAAACATGATTGCTATTGTGTAGCGATTTTAACATGTTTTTGCTTTAATCTCCCATAATATATATATATATATATATATATATATATATATATATATATATATATATATATATATATATTAGTTTAAATAGAAACAAGACAATCTTTATTGGTTATAATTTATTTCCCCAGGTGTATGATTTTTACCTGGCTCATCAGTCGCCCTTCCAAGGCTTAAAAAATGTTTTAAATTTAAATATAGTTTTTACTCACTTCTGAGGGGTAGTTTTAAATTGATGTAATGTGATATAGAGAGAGGAGGAGGGGGAGTATGACAGACAAGGTCGAAATTCTCGAGGGAAGAGAGAGATATAGAAATAATTTTAAATCTATTTGTATTAAGATATTTAAAAGTGGGGGACTTTTGGATCAGACATTGACCTATTTAATAAGTCTTTCACAGGAAACGAGATGAAGAGAAATATCTATCTATCTATCTATCTATCTATATATATATATATATATATATATATACATGTGTAGGTGTGTGTGCGTGGGTGTGTATGTGTGTCTGTGTATGCGTGTGACAAAAGTAAGAATTATCTTAGCCCACGCGTTTCGTTCCCTGAAGGTCTTTATCAATTTTATCTTAATAATTTTCAAAAAATATTTATTGACAAGAGCATAAATGTTATTCGTCATTCAAAATATTAAAGTTATTAATCTTGCTCATAAATATTCATCAGTATGGCTGAAAAGTCTAGCTAAGTTATGGAAGACTCTAAATGACATCATTTAATGTCGAATAAAGGAAAGTGAGTAAAAGATTTCTGAAAACTTTATGCAAATTAATATTTGAATTACTTTAGTTCGGGATTAATCAATTTATGTGATATATATTTTAAATAACAGGCGGTTATGAATTTAACCATCTTCTTTTAAGTTTTTTTTTTCATTTTATAGTCATTTATGTTGGTTTGGAAAAAGTGTATTTCCTTCTGGCATGGAGATATTTGAAAAAAAAAATTTGACGCGGGGTTTGATATTTTGATAAAATTCGATAGCGGAACCTTTGTTTATAATGCTGGAGAGAAAGCAAAATTCAGGTATTTTTTTTTTTCCTTTTTTTTTTTTTTCATTTACATTATTTAAATACTTCGGACAGTTGTCCTTACCTTTATTCTCATATTGACGACATGTCGGCCGTTGTACGCTTCGGTCTTCTTCAGGTGATTGAAATTTCAAACTGAACCCTTTTTTCGCCACTCCTCCCACCTCGGGATTGATTGTTCTAGTTTCACGTGTCATACCGCTTTCAAATGTCACAGTTATCTCACTTGAACTCAAATCTCCATGTTTTTGCTTCATCACTTGCTTATATCCAGCTACTGAAGTCACAACTCGTTGGCTCATGTTACTGGATCCAACGAACTTTTTTTAGTTCATTAAGACCTCACTTGAGACAAACATAATTTCTGTGTAGAACTCATATATGTTTGTACATCACAATTCTCTTTGGTCTATGAAGGATCCGATTGATAATTGTCTGCGTGTTTGTGCGTGTGTACATTTGAGCGTCTAGTGGACATTTTTAATTATGTCTGACAGCTGTCCCTAACTTGACTGGGGAATATTTTATGTGTTGGTAAAATATTTAACATGACTTTCTAAAATATTTTCTACGTAATAAAATTATGTTCTTTTCTAATTCGGGTGTCATTTATTAAATTGAATTAATGTTCTTTTTTTTTTCTTTTTGTTTCGACCGAGTTCAAATGGTTTCCCCAATATAACAGTAAAGACATTCTACATACAAGTAGGAATTTAGGTACACTCAGTGAATGATGATTACTCTTTTCTTTTCACTTTCCTTGACAACCTTCTGTATTTATTTTCTATGTCTCCTATTGACTCTGTGATCTACATATCTACTAATGTTAAGGTTTTGATCCCCAATAATAAATCCTTTAATTTTCTCAGAATCGCCTAAGTTGAATACATTCGCTTTGAATTAAACTTACATACCTTTCTATTTTTCTATAAACACTGAATTAAGTTTCTAAGCGTTATGCTGGTGGTATGTTGCCAGTATAGTTTCTGGATTAGTCTAGTCAGTCAGTTATGTGCCATCCGTGATACACGCTGAGGTGATCATGTATCTTTTGATACATTACTGACGAGACAAATTTTTTCCCGGAGTTGGTTGCCATTACTTTCGGCGGTAGACCAGTTTCCCATCTAAGCTATAGAATCCGGTCTGTCCAGCTATTTCCCCATAAGTGGAGGTAGAAGAGGATTCATATATTTCCCAAGGCACGTAAGTGAATGTAAAGGATTTGATTGGAATTCAAACTCGGCTCCCCGATTCCACAATCTGAGTCGCTACCCATTATTCCACCGCTAGTATTCTTGCCAATTATGGCAAGGCTACCTAAAAATTCTAACAGTTCTTTGTGGCGTACATTATCAAACGTTTTTGCACCTAGCTGGACAGGAGTAGGGGTTTATTCCTTGTTTCCTGTTTAGGATAAGATGTCAGGTTCTTAGTAAACTCTATTCATTTTCTTTCACACCCAGTAGCCCCTTGCACTATTGTGACATTATAGCCTTGCTTGGGATGAATTGATTAAAACAAAAAACAAAAAAATCTCCTCAGAATACTCGCCCTCAGAATCCATAGAAGAGTCACATGGAACATATGCTACGGAGGCGGGGAAATGTTTGATACTGTGATGACGACGGGTAAAAACCGATAACATGGTAGACTGGTTTATGGATTTTCTCCAAAAGTTTTAAATAGATATATGATGCACTTGAATAGTGGCAACAATATTTAATGGACAGACGAATGGTAGACTTATAAATCTTCAAAATAGATTCGAGTGAGAAATATTGTCTAGCAAACATAGTAAGCAAACCTTCCTTGAAGCAAACGTAACAATTAATTCAATATATTTTTCCGCTTCATATCAGTGGAAACCTTTAGAGCAGTTATCGTCTGATAGTAACCAGCACACAGTCCTCCTAGACCAATTGTTCTCAAAGTCTGTTTTACCATTGTACCACTTTTACTCTTAATTTTTTTTTTGTTGGACCCTTATAACCATTCGATGAAATAAAAGCTTATTATAGGTTTATGAATTGTATTATAGAAATAGTAAATGAATATGCTTAAATTTTGAAATGAAACTGTAAATAAACTTGTATTTAACATCTAATTTCTATGGAACATTTATGTACACTAGTAAAATAACTCATAATAAACCATTTTAAAATATGTGAGTAATTAATAAATTAAACCAAACAGTGCAGATTTATTTAAAAAGACCCTTGTGGTTAATGCCGCTTTGTGAGTTTTTTCGGCTCCATCGATGTCAATGTTAGTCGAAGATCACCCTTTTCATAATGTCCATGTTATTACTTAATAAATAATGAATTAATTTATATTAAGATAAAATTTTATATTTTATTAATATTTAAAATTAATATTATTATTTATTATTAATGTATTAAATTAATTTATATAATAAGTTATAATCTTTATATAATTTTCTTTTATATATATATATATATATATATATATATATATATATATATATGTCTTCCTTTATAAATCGTTTTCAGTTTTATTCAAGTTTTTACAATCAAAATAACTGGGAGAGTAAATGGATGTTAATTTGCATCGCTTGATCTCTTTTTTTTCTAGTCTTAGTGTTGTTTTGGAGATTTTTAATATTTCAATATGGCGTACATTACTGTAGAAATTCCAATTCTCAGTTCTAAGAACCGTTCCGAAGAGAAATTGCTCTGTGGCCCACTAAAATATTATTGTGAACCCCGCAATTTGCTATTTTTTGTGTAGGTTCCCAGTAATGTTTCATGTACCCCGGTGTAAAACATTGTTCTAGACGAAGTCACTGTATGGCCAGGCGTCATGTACGGATTCTTTAACAATTATTAACGTCACACATTATGAAATGGACAAAGTCCGACAATTATTTTACGACATTTTTTTATGTTTATACATTCTTTTTTATAGATACAAATGTTTAAGTAAATGCTCTGTTTATAATAAACAGTATTAACAAGATTTACCGGCCAGAATGTCCGAGAAATTTTCATAGAAATTATGCATCCTCCCACAGGAATCGAACATGTATCCTATACGTATCCGTCATATAGCCTGACGTGCTTTACCGATTTAGCCACAGAGGAGCGTTTCCGTTAGCAAGGTCGATTTTTACTTAGTGTTTTTAAACTACAATTCTCCATTATTTTTTCTCGTATATTCTGCTCGATGCGTATTCAAATGTAAACAAATGACATCACACATTATGAAATGGTCAAAGTCCGGCAATCATTTTAAGACACTTTTTATGTTTACATTTGGATACGCATCGAGCAGATATGAATATACGAAAAAAATCATGGAGAATTGTAGTTTTAGAACAGTAAAATCGACCTTAATAATCGAAACGCTCTTCTGTGGCTCAATCGGTAAAGCACGTCAGGCTATATGATGGTTACGCATAGAATTCCGGTTCGATTCCTGTCGGAGGACATATATTTTCTATGAAAATTTTTGGGACATTCAGGCCAGTAAATGTTGTTAATACTGTTTATTACAAAGAGAGCATTTACTTAAATATTTATGTCTGATAGGACTTTGTTTTATATTTAGTTTTACTTGATCTTATTTCTGCATTTGAGTGTCTTTTATTTAGCATGATGTCCCTGCAGACATCGGCAAGCATATTTAGACCGAGATAGTGCTTTATTTTAGTTCATACCATATCTCTCCATACATAGCATCAGTATGTCTGATTCGTTGTCTTTTATGGATTGTGGAACGTAGTGACAAAAAGCGCCATCATTTGTTTATACTCTGCACGATTCATTTCGTTCGCTCTTTTCATTAATTGATTTATTACCAGGTCCAATGATATAGTTAACCCGGTTTTGGTGAGAAAGTCTCTGAATGTTTGGGGAAGAGTTTGTTTCAGTGACAGATTATTCGACCCCAGACTGGTTCCTCTCTGATAGACGTGGCCCTTGTTTACCCGGGTGTCGACCGATTTGCTATGAGTTTTTGTCTGTAAACACTGACATTTGTATTTATTTCATTTTATCCGTAACCAGCCAGGAATTATTTTGATATGTTATGACATCTCGGCAAAACTAACGAACTCTCCGTCCCATGAGAAACGGCTATTCCCCGCCGGATATCACCCCAATATTTCTAGGCCACGAGAAATTATCATTATTATTTCTTTAGAATTCTGTTGCATACATATTTCCTTCCGGGTTCCAACCAGAGACCTAAGGCCAGAAATGACTTCATGACATTTTCCACTGATCATATTTTACAAAAAGAAAAAAAAGAAGTAAATCAACACATATTTTACATAGAAAAATCTCTTCGTAATGTGTGAGATGTAGACTTTTTTTTTTTGTATTTCCTTAAGGCGTGGTCTAACATGGATCCCTTCAATGCGTCTATTGCAACATTTTCCAATCAATCCGAGGGTTCCAAGTACAATTGGTAGTCCACGTGTCCCACATTTTTGAGATTTCCACTGCAAGATCATTGCATTTTGATAGATTCTTTAAAATCTTCATAGATACATTAAAATCAGCAGGGATTACTATGCCAGTGAGAAAGCATATTTTGTTTTTGCATATTTGATGATGATGTCTATGCGATTAGATTTGATTGATCTGTCTATGTGTCTTGTAAATTCCTATAAAATTGTTACATGTTCAATCTCTGTAACCGGGTCTTAGTGATGTTCCTACCAGTTTCTTGCAGTTTCCTTCCTGTAAAAAAATACACATTTTCCATGATATATATTGGCCCACTCTATCATACCGATTTTTATATTCAATGGGTGCCACTAGCGTGCAACCTGATACAAGATGGTCTATTTCTTCTGGATATTTTTCAGATAATCCGCATTTCGGGTCAACACAGTAGGTGTACGTGTTAATTTCTATTTCGCAAACATTGGTCTCGTGCAGCAAGAATAAAACCTCCAGTTTCAGCTTTTTATTCTGCATTACGTAATCACCGGTGAGTACGGTGTTTGGCTACAACAGCTTCTTTGGTACGTACAGAGTATTGACGATGAAGAGGCTTATCTAGCCATCATTTCTGCATTTGTTACATTGGATCTGCTTTCTATTTTTAGTTTCTTTGCTGCTGCAGTAGATGTATTATGATTTATTAGCGATTCTTCACCCACTTGCAATTCCCTTTTGAATAAGTTCGTTTCCATTATTACTGGATACATTTTCTTATTTCTTTCATGTTATTCGTCACAGATCATCATCCAGTCTACTAGTTTCCAGGTATCTTTGAAGACCGATTGTCGTGGTTTTGCAAGATAGTTCTCGTTGAAATAATTCCTCTGCCACCTTCGCATCTGGGCATATACAGACGATCGACATCAGCCTTAGGATGATGCATGCCTTGAAAAGTAAGAAGCTTTCTCTTTCCGAGATCCATTCACCTATTATTATTATTATTATTATTATTGTTGTTGTTGTTTTTGTTATTGTTGTTGTTGTTAGATATCTTTATCAGATTAGTAATTTGAAGATACAGATGCAAATAAAATTGGATATAGCCATGAAGTTTTTTTTTTTATAAATAAATACATTTTTGTTCCATCTAAAAATGTTAAAAAAAAAAAAAGGCACATATATCGTTCCTCCTGAATGGTTGTATATTTATGAATATTTCCTCAGGGAATAATTCCAAGATGTGGTTTGTGCAATAATTAAAACACTCATTGTAATGAATCCATTTTAAAATAGAAATAATGAAATGTACTTATCGCATTTCTATCTTAAATTTGTATGAGCGCCCTGGGGGCTTTTCGTCTGCGATTTAATTATAGCAGCACAAAATAGAAAGATGTGGAGACCAAAAGGAGATCATATTTTTTGAAGACATAAAAGAAGCACAAATAGTGAATGGTGCCAATTTTGCTAAAAAATAAAACACTATCTTTGGTAGGTGAGTTAGATTTGGACATTAGGAAGGACATTTCGAGGTTTATGGAATGTTAAATTCATTTTTAAACCGCGAAGACGTTCCTATCAACCAGATATTAGCCACACGCACTGGTTGAGAATCATATTTATAGCTATTATAATTATAGGAACTTTTTTAAATTCATAATGGCAATTCACATTTCTGAAACTGGAACTTCTGCATCTTTGGCACCTTTAATTTTATTGACGTTCATTTCAATGTCGGTCGTACAAACTGTTTATTGTGACACACTTCAGGCAGAGCATAATTTCTAGCGCCGAGGTCGATTTTCAATGCGATTTCGCTCTCATTTAATTCTAAGGTTTCAGTAATTCGATTAACACAATCAGTATGATTTATTAAATCGAATCTAGATGACTAGGATTTTGGCACAAGCATTGATTTCATTTTATGTATGACGGCAAATAATCACATCATCAATAAAATATATATCATTAATCAGTGAAGAACTGTTTAAAGCAAGTCTTTATTTCATGTTTTGATTTTTCCCATTTAAAAATAAATCTCTTTCTTTTACATTTACTGCTGATTCACTTATATTAGGCACGGAATTTCTAAGAATTAATGTCGATTTCTGTATCAGAATGGGGACGGTTAATATAATCGAATTCACAATTGTATTTATTTTCTTATTTAATATCAACTCATCAGACATTAAAAATGAATGTTCAATCAAACGAGACGTTAAAAAGCTACAGAAAGCACGAGGAACATGAAGAAAACATGAATAATTGAATCATTGAATGAGAAAAGAGTTTAAGACAATGGAAGATGGAATCTACACAGTTAGCATCTGGCATTAAAATTAAAATATATTTTGTTCTCATTGCAGAAAACGTCTGCAGTCTTGACATTGACTGCGGAGAGAAGGGCAGTTTTCTACACATTCACCAGCCGCTGTGACAAAAAAGTAATTATATGTTCTGCTGATAGAATAGAGGTTCAGTTTTTAATGGGCACCGTCTCCTTGTTTTATGTGCCCTGTCCGTTCAGGACGTTGATTATCATGGCTAACCAAAATTTATCCGTCCTATAGCTACAGGAGGATAGCAGCTCGGATTGAGGAATTGGAGAGCGGAGTTCGAATTCCAGGCGAATCCATTACATTCACTTACGTGCTAATACCATTGAGAAAAATATCAATCCTCTTCCTCTCCAAACCAGCTGTGGGTAAATAGCAAGAGAGACCGTATTCTGTAACCTTGGATGGCAACTAGTCTACCGCAGAAAGAAATGGCAACCTACTGCAGGAAAAAAAATCTGCCTCATCAGTTATGTATCGAAAGATACATGATCGACTAAGCGTGTATCACGCATGGCACATAACTGACTGATAACTCTCAGTAGCTATTGCCTTGTGCCATATTTCCTGAGCCCTTGTTCATATCATCCATTAACACAATCACGTTAGGTTGGTCATTGACTGCTTTTCCCTGTTTTTCTTGTTTTAATATCATCAGACTTTTTTCTTCGTTATATAACCTACACATTTCAACAGTCGCTTTCTGATGTTAATTAGGCTTAATTGATTCATTTTCTACGGCTTATCAACCTTTTGCAGGTTATTTAAAGTATTTTTTTATAGATATTTTTATTTTCCCAAGATACAAGTCATACTACTTAACCAATAACTGGTGTGAGAAGAGGTGGATTCCTACTTTTCCCAAGGGTTACTAATAAAGTTTTAAAGAATAGTACTTACAAGTAGGCTGAAAGCAAATTTAGAAAATAAGATGATAGAGGTCCAAAGAAAAGAAACAGAAATAGGGAGACCATTTGGTACACCCCACGTCGAATTAAACCAATTCGTCACGACTAAGTTAGACCAGAAATTCCTCCATTTGATTGATAAACATTTTCCTAAAAGTAACCCTATAACTAAAATATTTAAGAAAAACACATTAAAACTAAGTTATAAATGAACCAATTGAGAAAATTATAAAGTTACGCAATAATAAAATTTTAAACCAATTTAATAATCTGGATCATAATACACATTCCAATATAAATATTATTAATGATATTGTCCAACGTAATTGTAGGAATTCTGACCAACCCCTGTTGCCAAACGAATGTTTAACCAAATCTCTTCTTTAACTTAGTACTATCTCTACAATAGAGCATGCGACAGTTGAAAAATTCTATATTGGTACTACTAAGACTTCTTTCAAGACTAGGTGGTATCATCATATATTGTCCTTCATCAATAGTACTTTCAGAAATAATACATCACTTTCTAAATATGTTTTGAGTTTAAAAGATGATAATAAGACACCTGAGGTGAAATGGAAAATTTTAAAACCAACACCACTTGATAAGACAGCAGAAGTTTTGAAACAACATCGCTATTTTAGTATATATATATATATATATATATATATATATATATATGGAAAAGGTCAATAGGGAAACTGTAGTTTAGCCGAGGCGTTTCGTTCAATGTGGAATGTTCAAGATAAAAAACGAAATTAATTTATTGAAGAAAAATATCTATAAACAACATAAAAATGTCTTTAGCAGCTAGAATAATTTAGAAACGCTATTGTATATTCAAATGGACAACTGAAAAATTATGTCAATTACTTTATATTTGAAGAGGATATTTTCACATAACGATATATTGTTTGTATTGTTGTATTGATCGATTCGTTAATATAGTGTAAAGATGGGAAAATAGAAATTAGAATTAGTTATACATGAAGCATTTGAAGATTTAGATAATCATAATAGCTAATTAAGTAAAACCTATATTATGCTATCTATATGGATAAATACGAAATTGGAGCTCAATTCTTCCACGAATTCTTATATTAAAAAGCCCCAGCTCTACTTTATAGTAATTTACACATTAGGTTTTTACTCTGTCTATCCACTAACACGAGTTGTGACACAAGGTCTTTTTTAAGGTGGGGGAACAAAAATTCCCCGCAGCCTCCGCAAACGTCAGTTGCGCTGGCCTCTGTGAGAGCACCGATCCCACTCTCTAATAGAGTTAAAGGGCGCGGCCACGGGCAGCTCTTCCCCGGGCTGGCAACCTCTCAGTATAATTTTTCTCAGTTGCGATTCTGTCATTTGACAGAGTCACCCCTGAGTGCATTCTGCCCAAAGACAGGCGTAACAGAGAGATGATAAATAGATCTGTTAGAAATTACTTTATAGTGATTTACACACAGTCTATATCATGTATTATCTACTTCTAGGCAACATCACTCTTCAGGTTTAACTAATTTCATCTTGATTTTTTAAAAAAGAATTTTTTTAATTAATTAACTGCCCTTCATTACTTTTCTATTATTCGAGGATTGTCTTGATTTCATATCAAAAATAGTTGTTTAGGAATATCTTTTCATATAGTGCAGAAAATGTCTGAAATTTACATTTTTACTTGGCCTTCAACAAGTTGGCATCTATTTGTAAAACTTCCCTTAACTATAACAAGACAATTTATGAATGAAATGATCATTTAAAATTTTTGTTCCAATGATTTCATTAGTGAATATATCTTACTTTGGGAAGTGATGGCGAGCGGGCGAAACCTGCCAGTACTATATAATACAGTGTATATCTTTATATATATTTCTATCCAATAATACGACATGTATACCACTGGACTGAATATGGTTTTTCGAAATTCTCGGAAGGTTACCTCCTACAGTAAGCTGAAGAAATCATACCACCGAAAATATTTAATAACAGTCAAGAGAAAGCATTTATTTGAAGATATTTTCTTCTATGTGACATGTCATTTCAGAACTTGAGAAATCGTGGCTTTCCCAAAATTCCTTACGCAACTGGCCCAATAGCAGCCATTTTCCGTTTGCGAACCCTCCCACCTCATGTTCAGTTATTTATTCATATAAGTTCGTTGTTTTCACCTGTGTTGATGGCACGTAGTCTGTGGGATTATTTTTACAACCCCTCCTTCCTCATAATGGTCCGAAGAAAATTCAGCTCTTTACTCATGATTCTCTGTATAAATATCCTTTTGTTACCATTTTTAAAAACTTACTTTTCTGCTTACTTGCTCCGTCCATGGAATTCACATTATCCTTCTGTAGAACTATATCTCAGTCTTCTTACAATTGCCCTTTAATTCTTTTTCCTTGCTTTCCTTTACTACATTGTCTAAGAGGTCATTGATTTTTCATTCTGTGTTTGCCTAACTTATATTGTTTAAGATTAAGACCGCTGATATTATGTCCTGGTAGGCTCTCCAGGATAGTTTGAACAGGCGTAGAGATAAAGCTCATCATTGTTTTAACCTTTTATAATTTTGTATACCTACTCCATTCGTTGACCGTATGCAGTCGGTTGTTCACTCAGTACATGTATTAGTTTGCTGTAACATCTTTTCAATATAGATCTAATATTCATAACAGTTTAAATAAGACCTTGTGACGTACCTTGTCAAATGCCTTTGTGTCATGTATAAGACATAAGTGTAGCTCTACTGCTTGTTCAGTAATCTCTCATATTAACCAGAAAAGGTTTTTGAATATATCAGAATACATCAAATAAATCGCTGGTATGAGAATTATAGTAGATATCTTCACATATCATCCGGTTTGGACTCTTCCCCGATCTTGTGAACAGGAGTAGAGATTTAGCGATTTTTTCCTGTTTACGATTAGGTTTCCGGTTCCTACTAAAGTCTACTTCAACTTCTAACGTCTGCCCCAGAATCCTGAACGTTTATTCAATATTTTATAATTTTTTCTTTCTTTCAACAATTGAAGTATATCGCCCGGTTCACACGTCTCCCCATTCTTTTAATACTGGAGTAGATTTTTATCCCTTGTTTCCTGCTTTGGATTGTTTTTCCGGTTCCTTCTAAAGGTTGTTTCAGCTCTATACTCCAAACACTCCTCCGCTAATATAACTTCACAGAGAAAGAATCTACTATGAATGGCTTTAGAGCCTTCTATTGAGTGAAAACTGGCAAAGAAAAAAATTGAGGAGAAAAAATATATAAAATACTAAATGAAACCTAAATGTTTATTTTGTGAATGATGGCAAAATGTCTCTGTTCAGTTAGGATGAAAACCGGTTCATTCTACGCAGATATTCGTGAACAGTACGCCTTTCCATGAAATATCCCTGTTTCGAAGTATTAAATTAATTACCACGGTGCGGTATTAAA
The DNA here is from genome assembly GCA_903632075.3 of Acanthosepion pharaonis. NCBI lineage: Eukaryota > Metazoa > Mollusca > Cephalopoda > Sepiida > Sepiidae > Acanthosepion > Acanthosepion pharaonis. The sequence goes on from CAHIKZ030005580.1 coordinate 1,896,470, forward strand.
GATATAAAACTTGCCGTAAAGATGATTCGATGGTTGAAACAGAAATTAAGTTCAGATGTGAAAATATAAAATATTCATGGGAACTAATAATTGGCAAGTTCTACAAAAACGTAAGGAAGTTCGTTGTAAACATTGAACAATTTCGATGCAAGTCTGATAAATTCAGGTGAGGATTTCAACTCAAGCATATTTTTTAATTTACCCCAAGCAAGGCAATAAAGCCACTAAGACGCAAAGCGTTACTGAGTGTTAGAGACTATGATAAAAAGAAACATTATTAAGTAGAGGGGACAATAAAAAAACAGTAGATATCAACTGACATTGTATTTAAATTTTTGAAGATCAATGTTGATGGGAGGCAAGAAACCAGAAGAGAGATCCACAAGCGAGAAGTACGAGAGAAGAAACTCTTAGCATAGAACTTACGGTTAAATCTAGATATTTACTCTGTAAAATGATGAGACTTTGTCGCCAATCGTGTACTGTATTTAAATTTATAAAATCTTTGTTTCATGGACAAATGGCCGTAAGGACTGTAAAATATGTTGTTGCGTTTTCTTAGCTGAAACGGAAGATGCAGCGCTTTAAGAAGGATGAAGCTAAAAAAGTCCATGTAAAACTATTGTGCCAATGAAAGATCTGAAATAATACAGTGATGATAATATAGAAATTTCTAAACAGGAATCCCTTCATCTTATTAACAAGAACGTGTTGTTCCTTGGTAAGCCATTGATGATCAATATTAACTTACTTCTTTACATTGAAATCATCGCTAAAAAATCTGCTGAAACAAAGACGTTAGTTGTTCTTTCGTAGACCACGAGAACAAGAGATGAGAAATTCCAGAATTACTCTTTAAACTACACGAAAGATATTTGCTACTATTGCAAATGCTTTAAGTGCAAATAAACCCGAAAAATCCATAAAAATTAGACCAACATAATGAAAGAAAAGTAACAGCTAAGGATTGAATGAAGTCTTAACAGGGATGTGTCAGTTTAACAGTACGCAGATTATTACGTGAAATAACTTAAATGAAAAAAAAAGAAAGCATTATTAACCAAAGATATGTGACTGAATTGATCAAAAGCAGGTTTAAGATAGTGTTCTGGAAAGTGGCAAAAAAGTAATTGCTAGCGATGAATGCAAAATAGAGATACATTCTAACGCAAGGCAATATGTAAGAATAGAAGTGGGAGTGAGAAAATAAAATATGCACCGGAAAGACCATAAAATTTTCTGATGGACCCGTAATGGCGTGGCGTTATATGAAAAAGGACGGTAGAAGAAAAATAGTAAATGCTCAAAAAAGCATAAACAGCAAAATTATATACGTTTACAAAGATTTAATTCCACCCCGAAGATGGATAAATTTTCAGTATTAGGTGCAACAAAAAAAGTGCAATTTATTTACTAAGGTAGTCCGGTTTAAGTAAGTAATTAATTTACAAAGGTGATCCAAAGGTTTTGTATGGCAGTGTCTCGTTGTCCCTAAGTTCGTGCGATGTCTCCATATACGCCATATTCAATTTCGTATGCATTAATATCTGAACACTGGCCACAGAAACCTGCTTCTGCTGAATGATACTAAGACTGGCTTGAACATGTGAGCAACGGCGAATAAAAGGAAACATATTTAACATCACTGTTGAAATGTCTAGAAAACAATGAGGAAGAGGGTAAAGTAGACACTCACATGACATACTGAAAGCAACGATAGAGGGAAGTAGCAGATAACATACCTAACGGTTTTATGCAAATGGTTGGCAGAACCCGGATTATGTGAGATAGTAAAAAGACAAATGTAACTAAGCACTACAAAAAATAGGAAATTCTAGCAAGCCGTTGATTGCCCGCATTCTGAAGGGGCACGACCCGTCAAAGAAGAATTCCTCCAGATCATTTTTTTTTTTTACTTGCGTGTGTATTATGAGTGTAAGTTGGGGTTTATATCTTGAAAATGCGCTCTTATTTCGTGCAATCGGAGTATGCTGTATGCGCGAATGGCTCTATATTTCAAGTTATAATTGAGCTAATCATATGTAATTAGGATATCACACCTCGGGTTGGGTAACAACAATTTCAGCCGACGGCGAATTACACACAAAGCCGACGAGACGCATGAAAAGCTCCCTGCAGTGTCACCAACTCAACAAACGTGGCCTTAAACCTAATATAGAAAAAAATCATGACATTTATATTTATTTAATCGCGATATTTTATCTAATTTTCCTTCCGCTCCTGGTGCTGTTTCATTTATTTGGATGTGTGGAATTCCTTCCTTCCTTCCTTCCTTCCTTCCTTCCTTCCTTCCTTCCTTCCATCCTTCATCCCTTCCTTCCTTCTTTTTTCTTTCTTTCTTTCATTCCTTCGTTCGTTCGTTCGTTCGTTCCTTCTTTCTTTCATTCCTTACGCTCTTTCCTTTTTTTCTGTGTTTATTTCTTTCATTCTTTCTTTTAGCCATGTAAATTGATTTCATTAATTTTCCATGATGTGAGTTGTTCTTTCTTTCTTTCTTTCTTTCTTTCTTTCTTTCTTTCTTATCGTCCTACAAATCTGTTTCATGAATTTTCCAAAAGGGGAGTTGTTTTCCGGTGGGGAGGTTGTTTTCAAAGCGGGGAGTTGTTTTCCAAGGGGGGATTTCTTTTCTTTTCTTTTTTCTTTCCTTTTTCCTTCTTTCTTTCTTTCTTTCTTTCTTTCTTTCTTTCTTTCTTTCTTTCTTTCTTTCTTTCTTTCTTATCGTCCTGCAAATCTGTTTCGTTAATTTTCAATATGGGGAGTTGTTTTCTTTTTTTTTTTTTTTTTTCTTTCTTTCTTTCTTTCTTTCTTTCTTTCTTTCTTTCTTTCTTTCTTTCTTATCGTCCTGCAAATCTGTTTCGTTAATTTTCCATATGGGGAGTTGTTTTCTTTTTTTTTCTTTCTTTCTTTCTTTCTTTCTTCATTTCTGTTCTGATATTCCGTCTCCCTTATATTCCGTCTCCCTTATATTCCATTAGTGGAGATATTTTTTCCTTCCTTCGTTTCTTTCTTATTTTTCTATCTCTTTCGTTTTATTCCTGCATTGCTGAAACGAGTTATGTGTTTATTCGAATACTTCCTACTTTTCTTTCTTCATTATACTTTCTTCATTATACTTTCTTCATTCATTATTTATTCCCTTCTTTTTTACTCTTTTGCAACAATTTACGTTCACCTCAACCCTTGCCACATGTCAGTCGGTTCATCTTGTGCGCTGGGTTAGCAACTCATCCACGTAAACATTTGATTGTTTCGTAAATAGCAATAGCATGTCTGGCTCCGGTTCTTGTAACGAATCTGAAACAACAAAACAACAAAATATATATATATATATATATATATATATATATATATATATATATATATATATATAAGCAATTTTATATATATTATTCATATATTATATATGCTCAGTACTTATTGTAAACCGCTCAATATCACCGATAGCGCTAACATTTAGTTGCGTCGATGTGAGTTTGTGATACTTAGTTTCACACACTTTGTCTGACGAACCCAAAGGGCGTGAAATCCAGGGTCACAAATTCCCATCAACGCAACTAAATACTCACATAGTCACAAACACATACATATATATATATATATATATATATATATATATATATATATATATATATATATATATATATATATATATATATATAAACATGAAATAAAGAGTAGTCAGATTAAGATAAGATTATAATACATATATACTTACATACATACACACAATTATATATATATATATATATATATATATATATATATATATATATATATGGCAGTGTGTATGTGTGTGTAACGAATGCACGGCCGTAATTACATGCACATGCACATGCCCCAAGTTAGCGGGAATGCGAAGACCGACTTTGTATTTCCCAACTCCTATCGATAGTGGAAATAATCGATATTTTCATGCTTCTACGGCAATTTTCATGTAGTTTGCGGCGATTTTCTACTGGCCAGATTGTGAGCCTATAGTTGGCTGCCATGAATAGGCAGGAAGATTCTATTGGCCAGCGTGAGAGCCAACAGCTGACTGACACGAATGTTAACTCGCATTCAAGCATGCAAAAAAAGATCGTTAGCTGCATTCGTCACAAGTGGGAAAAATTTAAATCTGCATGGCACTTTATTCTAATTGCCTCATTCGCTTGCTTAAAATCAACGTTGATTCTGATTCCGCAGAATTGGGTTGGGTGTTAAAAAGTAATTGTTGTTAACATTCTTTTTTCATTCGGTTTTTCCAGTTACGAGTCCTTTTTGTTAAGCTGATCGTTTTGTGTTCATTTTGTTTAGTTCTTTTTTCGTAACAGATTTAATGTTTAGCATAGAGCTTAGAAAAAATCCGCAGTGTGAGATAGGCAAGAAGTAAGGCATGTAGCAACATCAGCACGGCCAAGGGCACTCCTTTAAAGGCAAGGAGCGGCAAAAATATTTTAAGTCAAGTGAGAGTGTTTGCTGTATGAGTCGTACGATTTTGGAATCAAGCACGGGCAACTCCAGGCCATGCTGCTATATATAAATATATATATATATATATATATATATATATATATATATATATATATATATATATGCGTTATCTTAATCAGATTTATTATATGTATGCAATAGTTATCAAAGTTCTTAATAAAATTAGATTTGGGTATTTCAGGTATCGTGTTGAGGAAAGAGGTAATGTTAAATGAACCCCTAATATTTCTAGACCGGTAGATTGGAAGGGTTGGCCCAGTTCCCTGACCTCCTCTTTCAGCAGATATCACTCCCTTGGACTTCTTTCTATGGGGTTATATAACGTGTATCGGACTAAGATACGCTGAATCACTGACAGCGAATATGGCAAGAATCGAGAATAGTCTTGATGTGCTTCGTGCAATTAATAACGCATACTTAGTGGTGTATAAAATTAGTTAAAAATATTCAATATCGTCTCCTCATTTTGTATTAATTTCCACAAATTTTTCTGTTCAATCGGTTTTGCAATAAATTTTTAAACTGTAAAGACACTTTATTGATCATCTATATATATAGGGAAACCGTCGTTAGATTCGACGAACCTTAACCGACTCAGCCACGAAGCACAGCTTCGCCAATCAATCAAATTTAAGTCGAGAAAAAGAATATATTTTATCATTTTAATCGTTATTTTTAGTTGATACCCATATTTAATTAGACGCTTCTTTTATATGTTTTACCGGATATTTACTTATTTTCTTCTACCTAGCTGAATATTTGATCAATCCTGTTAAAAAAATCTGTGCTCTCCAGCAGGATTCGAACCTGCGTTCCTTCGAATAATTTTTGTTTCATTTTAAGCTGAATATAAATAAATAAGTTATAAAATTCGTCGCAAAATTTTAAACCAAAAAAAAAAAAAAATTAATTACAACACAAAATAAAAGAATTGTTATAGGAAACGCTGAAACATATCTGCGAGATTGTCACGGAAAAATCTAAATTCTACTTTGTGTCATGTGTGCGTAGCTGAGAAATAACAACAGGGACTCAGTTGAATATCAACGCAAGTATACTTTTGAAAACTAAACGAGGAATGCGTCGTGTTTTTTTCGATTTTTTTTTAAAGCATTACGCCCCGAGCAAGGCGTTAAGCCACTAGGACGCCAGGGTTTGCAGAAGATTTGGAGCGAGAGCAGATAGGATTGATAGAAGAAAGGATGAGAGAAGGATAGTGGATAGATCAAGGTAACTGGAGATGTCGATTGACATTACATTTGAATAGTTAGAGATTATAGCTATCAGGGAAACAGTAATTGGGAAGGGTGTTCCACTGGCGAGAGGTGCGAGATATGTAGAAGAGACGGCTACATTTAAAAGTTTCTACAGTGAAAGGGTGAGAGCGGGATGCCAGCCTCGTAGGGCGCTTGAATTCATAGAGTCTGGGAACCAGTGAATTTGTAGCTTGTAATATAAATAGTGCAAACTTGTTTATGAAAATTCTTTAAAGTCAAGAAATAGTTGACCAGAACGAACTTTAGCATTCAATAATTAT